>CABHPR010140970.1:0-12105 GCA_902168415.1 Peromyscus melanophrys | reverse complement strand
ACACACACACACACACACACACACACACACACACACACACACACACGGAAAAAAAAGGAAATGAGCTCTGACTTCCATAGCCAGTAGTTTTCTTCTATTTAAAAATCTATTTGGATAAAAACAATTAACTTAGTCCATCTAGGCTACTGTAATGGAAACACTATAGATGCTGTGGTTTAAAGATCAAACATTTATCTCTCATAGTTCTGAAAGCTGAAAAGTCCAAGATGAAAACAGCAACAGACTGGTGCACAGTGAGGGATGCCTTTCTTGTTTCTTACTTCATAGACAGCTATGTTCTCTTATGGCAGAAATGAGGGCATTTCCTGAGGTAATTTTTAAAACAATAAGTATCCTAATTCCTACTTATGGGAGCTTTACCCTAGTGATTTTCACCTCCCATAGGCCCTACCTCAAAATATCATAAAGGATTATAATATCAACATGAAATTTGGGAGGACACTAATGGTCAGAATAAAATACCAAATGTAATTAGAAACAACACTATAATGATGTTTGTTTAAACTTAAATGGAAATGGTGGAAGCTTGGAAGAGAATAAATCAGGACATTTTTAGAGACAATACAATTGTCTCTAATAATGTGCTAACATTTTTAACTTAGAACTGACTATATGAAGACACAGGCAGATGAAGGAATGATACTATATCAGTCCTAGGATCCAGGACTATAGAGAAATGATAGAAGGTGGAAGAAGGTGGGCATGTCCCTTTCAGCCTTAGAGAGCTCTGAGAATGCTGAGATTTCAATTTCAAACTTGTAGCTTCAACATGCAAAAAATTGCTTTCTACTGTTTCAGCTATACATTTTTGTGGCCATATGTCAAGACAGCCAAGGAAACTAAAAGACACTCTAAACAAGGCAAACAGACAGCATTTAGCAAGTTTATAATTAAAAAATTACATTGTCTTGTTCTATAATGTATTCATTCATTACATATGACTATTTAAACTTAGAAACAAATGAATTTAAGCAACATGAAATTTAAAATAGACATTTCAATGACATTGGTAATATTCAATAAGCACATACAGTTATGAAAACTTTTAGATGGTGTAGAGACAGAGTACTCTCATCAAAGACACTCATATTAGATAGCTATGCATTATCCTCACAGAAAAAAAAAACAACAGACTGGAGTGCAGTGAGGGACCTCTTCCTTGTTTCTTGCTTCATAGATAGCTATGTTCTCTTATGGCAGAGATAAGAACATTTCTTGAGGGTTGTTTTGGCAGGGGTGGTCCTAATGAATCCAGCTGCAGATAAACCTATGTAATAGAATATATTACCCTGCAAGAATAAGCTTAAAAATATAAATAGGAATCTGCAATATAGTACTTTCAGAATCAGGCAGATTCATGTAAACAAAAATCAATTCAGATAATCAAATGACTCGATTATTATGCCTCATTATGTGTTTAACATGTATCTCATGTTTCCAGAAAATTTATATACATTATAAGACACAAGACAAAGCTGAAACACTGAAGAATGGATACTTCATGAGTCACATTTTCTAATTACATTCCAATAGAAATAACTGAAGGATTTTTAAAAACTCAACTGCTTATAATTGGAAAATGTGTATGTAATATCACTTAAATCAAGAAATATTTTAAAACTAAATTTTAAAGTATATGAAAAAACTGGGGAATAAGTTCCTAACATTCCACAAAAAATCTGCAAATCTCAAGAAATTAGACGATAATTTTTATGTAAGCTTACTAATGATGATGACATGCTTTTATGATGTTAAAAAACAAATTTGTCAACAGGTGATAAGTGAAAACATACTAATATTACAAACCAAAGGAATAAAAACTAATCACAGTTTAAAGTTAAGATTAAATAAAGACAAGTGATGTTTGATGGAATCATTATCCACAAGGGCATTATCCACCAAGCATTAGTAAGAGCAAAAATGAATTTTTTTTAAGAATAAAGATCAAAATTATAAACAGAATATTCGATGGACTCTTAAGAGAATAGCACATGAAGCTCTATGGAATTGTACTTGAAAGTTATCAAAGAATTTCTGTTTTCCTAGAAAAAGCATAAATTAGCAAGATTTACCTAAAAAAATACATTTTAAAACATCACTAGAAACAGATGGTTGCATTGAATTCTCTTTAAGTTTTAAGGCTTTATTCAAGATAGCTTAAACTCTCCTTGAGTGAGGAAAACATTAGAAATTTCAGTATTTTAAACATTCATTATGAAAACCAAATCTGATAAAGATGAAAGAAATACAAGAATAACTATAATTATCCTCTTCTTTTTCTGGAGCTGAGGACTGAACCCAGGGCCTTGAGCTTGCTAGGTAAGCGCTCTACCACTGAGCTAAATCCCCAACCCTAATTATTCTCTCTTGCAGATTTAAATGCAAAATTACTCTTAAACATTTAAGAAACGGCATTCATGATTCAGTAATTTGAGAGGTTTTAATATAACTTTATAGTGTAAAGATATAAAGACAATTTAGGATATCAACAGCTAAGCTTTTCTCTCACTTTCTGACCTTTCTCAGTTTCTTCACTGCTGTTGTCTTTTCTCCACCTCATGAGTAATCAGATAACTATTGGACCCAAGGCATATTTGTGAACCAGCATCACCAGGAACATTGACAGAATACTGACTCTCAGCTTCACACTAGACCTGCAGAACCTCCACTTTTCTCAAGATCCTGTAGTTTTTAACTGTATTTATATTTATTCTTGTCAATGGTTTAAAAGCCCTGATCCCAATAAGGTAATCATAGCTAGCAACAATTAATTGAATACTTCAAAATAGAAATTTGAGAGAATTTTGAATGCTACAACTTACAAAAATAATAACTGTCTGATGTGACTGACATGCCATGTATACTAATCTGATCATTATACATCATGCACAAGTACTATAGCCTACCATATTCCATAAATATGCACTATTTTATATAATAATTTAAAAATATTTTTAATATGAGAGGAGCTCCCAAGACTTGTTATGTAAACCTTCTTTGCAACTATAGCCAATGCTAAATCATGTAAACTCATCCATGCAGTTGGAAGATTTCCTGTGTCCTGGCCTGCCAGTGGTAGGGACAAATCTCTCCCATTCATGTCCCCCAAGTAAACACACAGAGGCTCATATTAAATAAAACTGCTTGGCCTATGCTGAGACACTTTGGGCAGCCTTGGTGCAGGGAGGAGGGGCTTGGACCTGCCTCAACTCAATGTTCCAGGCTCTGCTGACTCCCCATGGGAGACCTTGCCTTGGAGGAGGTGGGAATGGAGGGTGGGTTGGGTGGGAAGGCTGAGAGGTGGGAGGAGGGAGGACAGGGGAATCTGTGGTTGATATGTAAAATAAATAGAAAAATCTTTTAGTTAAAAAAAAGGAGAAAAAAAAAACTGCTCAGCCATTAGCTCAGACGTCCCAGTGACTAGCTCTTACACTTAAATGCAGCCCATTTCTGTTAATCTATCTGTCACCACGTGTTCCGTGGCTTTACCTGTGTGCTGTTACATGCTGCTCCCTGGACGGCAGGCTAGTGTCTCCTGACTCAGCCTACCTCTTCCCAGAATTTGCCTTGTCTGCTTATCCAGCCTATACTTCCTGCCTGGCTACTGGCCAATCAGCATTTCATCTTTATATATTAAAATATTTGCACACTTCTAATGCTGGTGAATGATATATCTTCATCCTCAATTTTCCTAAAATCTTTGTTTAACAGATTTTAGGAAACAGTAACACCTACCAAACAGAACATTTGATTTTTTGCATTCTAATAAATCTTTCTCTTTCATCAATCTTCTCATCTCAGTTAAGTGACATTTATTTCACAGCTCGGGTCTACAACATGAAGACATTCTCAGACTCTGATGTGGTGGTATTGTGTTCCCTAAAATATTGTGTACCTTAATAAACTTATCTGGGGTCAGAGACGGAACAGCCACAATATTAAACAGAGGTTAGGCAGTAGTAGCACACGCCTTTAATCCTAGCATTCCAGAGACAGAAATCCCTCTGGATCTCTGTGAGTTCAAGGCCACATTAGAAACGGCCAAGCATGGTGACACAGCCTTTAATCCCAGAAAGCGAGCCTTTAATCCCAGGGAGAGGTGGTAGAAAGCAGAAAGGTATAAAAGGCGTGAGGACCAGAAACTAGAAGCATTTGGCCTGGAGAAGCATTTGGCTGGTTAAGCATTTGGCCTGGTTAAGCTTTCAGGCTTCTAGCAGCAGTTCAGCTGAGGCCCATCCTGGATGAGGACTCAGAGGCCTGCAGTCTGAGGAAACAAGACCAGCTGAGGATCTGGCGAGGTGAGATAGCTGTGGCTTATTCTGTCTCTCTGACCTTCCAGTGTTCACCCCAATACCCAGCTCAGGTTTGATCTTATTAATAAGACTCTTTAAGATTCCTGCTACACTCTGATGTTTCATATCCTGTCTCTAATTTGTCATCAAGTACTATCAATTCTCTGTTTAAAGTTTATCTCAAATCAAACCATTTTTCATTTATTCCATACTTCCATGAAGGTTGCTTAACCCTGACTGGATACCTTCTGTGGACTCTACCTCACTGACCCAGTGTTGTGATTCATATGATGGGTAAAGCTGCATCTGATATATGATAGAGAGGCTTGGCTCAGAAGGCATTTGCATTTTGTAAATTTAGCACATGGTAGCTTTGTCCCAAAGTGGTTATCTGTCTTCACAGAGGTAAGAACTTAAAACCTGGGTGCTGTATGACGGGGCTGAGGCTTTGGCAAGCACTTGGATCATAACACTGGCTGATGTGAGAGGATGCTTGAGTTTTGATAGACATGAAAAGAGGCGCTACAAGCACACACCAACTGCAGAGATTTGGCAAATGCATAGAGCAGAAGAGCCTTGCAGGCCCGCATGACCCCGAGGAAGATAATGCTGAGGAGAGACTACAACCACAATGTTTTCTGAACTGAAATGGCTGACATAAGAACTCACATATAACTGTATGACGACTTTTAACTATTCTTATGGTATTTCCCATCCAATTCTGCGAGGAATTGTTTTGGATACAGGCAGTCTGTCCTGAATTCTGTTCATACTTATCATTATTTTTAGCTCTATGACATGAACATGGGATTAATTAGGTTTGACTTTATGTGCTGTGCTCACAGGCTTAGGAGTTATTTATAGCCTCAATTTGAACATAAACAACTTAAAATAACTTAAAAATTCTTTCATTTAAATGTTGGCTTCAGCAGAACTAATCAAAATTAGAGATGAAAGGGAAACATAAAAAGAGAAGGAATGAAAATCAAAGAGTGATTAGTGAATTCCTTAAAATTTTTATATACCAAGCCCTGGAGATGCGGCTCAGTGGTTAAGAGCTCACTTGCTGCTCTTGTAAAGGACATTGGTTCAATTTATAAAACCCACATTGTGGATCACAACCATCTGTAATTCCAATTTCAGTGGATCTGACGCCCTCTTCTGATCTCAGCATGCATCAGGCACGTATGTGGTGCCTATAGATACATACATGTAATCAAAACACACATAAGTATAAAATAAAATAAATAAATCTAAAAAATTATGTTCCAGTAAATTGGAGAAAAAATCTTCAAAAACTAGATGAATTTCCAAACCTATCAAAATTAACTCAAAGTAAAGAAAACACTGAACAGAACTACAGAAAGCAGTTGGATTGAAGCAATAATTGTAAAAGTGTCTCGATTTTTAAAAGTCTAGACTCAAGGAACATGGCAAAAGAGGGAGTGGAAAGACTGTAAGAGCCAGAAGATCAGAGAATTTGTTGCAAGACTGTGTTTCCTAGTAATTTCAGAAACTACACTCAAAAGTCTCACCAACATGGCTGCATAAACATAAGCTAAACAAGGACAACAACAATAGACATGCTAAAGCATATGGCAAAAAAAAAAAAAAAGCCCATGAGACCTCATCCCTACACAAAGAACTAGGCAACAATGGGATGCTGAGAGCTGGGGAAATAGTCTTCCCACAAAAAGCACATCAATTTGCTATCTAATAACAAATGGCCAGCCTTAAAAATATACATACAAGTAAGATTATACAGATTGAGCAGATAATCTTTGGGAATATATATTATATGTTATATGAAAGGGTTTGGGGGAAGAAATGGAAGAGAAAATGTTACAGTTATATTAATCTCAAAAAAGTCTAGTCTCAATTGGATTTCTACTGCATCTATCAGCCCACTAAGGAAGAACTGATAACAGTGTTTCACAAACTATTGTATAAAATAGCAAAGGAAATTATATTATTCAACTCATTTCATGAAACTAATATTACCCTGATACAAAAATCAGGAAAAAACATCACCAAACAAAAATTTATAGACCAAGCTTCCTGATGAACATAGATAAGAATATTTTCTATGAAATATTTACAAACCAAACTCAAGCACAACATCAAGAGTGTCATTCATCATGATCAATTTGACTTCATTCCAAAGATTCAAGGATGCTTCAATATACTCTTCTAGTTAAGTTTCCATTGCTGTGAAAAACACCATGACCGGGCAGTGGTGGCACACGCCTTTAATCCCAGCACTCGGGAGGCAGAGCCAGGCGGATCTCTGTGAGTTCAAGGCCAGCCTGAGCTACCAAGTGAGTTCCAGGAAAGGCGCAAAGCTACACAGGGAAACCCTGTCTCGAAAAAACAAAACAAAAAAACAAACAAAAAAAAAAAAAGAAAAAAGAAAATCACCATGACCAAAAACAACTTTGGGGAAGAAAGGTTTTATTTCACCTGAAAAATTCTAGCTCAGAATTCTTCCTGTGGGAAGTCATGGTAGGAGGCCAAGGCAGGAACTGATGAAGAAACCATACTATTGGCTGACTTACTCCTCATGGCTTGCTCAGCTTACAGTCCTTATACAACTCAGGACCACCTGTAACCGGGTGAAACAACTTGTAGTGGGCAGGACTCTCCCACATTAGTCATCAATAAAGAAGGTGCCGTCACAGATTTACCTACAGGACAACTGAATGGAGGCAATTCCTCAGGTGAGACTCCATCATCCCAGTTCTGTGATGTTCAGGTTCTGATCCCAGTTCAGGTTTGTGTGAAGGTGACAAAAAACTAAGCAGAACAGACACAAATCAAAAATACATCAAATAAGGGAATCCAACCAATGAGAGAGGAGGGATTCTGTGGGAAGGGGACAGCGAGATCATGATGGGAAAACATTCAGAGATGACCAGCCACACTAGTGGAAACCCATGAACTGTGGACTAATAGCTATGGAGCCCCCATAGGACTAGACTAGGCCCTCTGGTTATGGGAGACAGTTGTTTGGCTCGAACTGTTTGGGGGGCCCCCAGACAGGGGGATCGGGATGCATCCCTGGTGCATGGGTAGGCTTTTTGAAGCCCAATGCCTAGGTTGTGACACCTTGCACAACCTTGGTGCAGGGGGGAGGGGCTTGGACCTGCCTCAGCTGAGTGTGCCAAGCTCTGCTGACTCCCCATGGGAGACTTTGATTTAGAAAATGTGGGAATGAGGGGTGGGTTGGGGGGGAAAACTGGGGGTGGGAAGAGAGAAGGGGGGGATCTGTGGTTGGTATGTAAAGTGAATAGAAAATTTCTTAATAAAAAAATGAAAAAAATATATCAAATAAATGAACTCAGTGGATGAAATCATACGATCATCTGAATGAGATCACCATGAAAAGTCTACTGCAGTTATTCACCGAAATGCTGAAAACAATCTTACAATTAATTGTAATTGTTACAATTGTCCTTAATAATGAAGGACAGACCATCCCAAATGCATAAAGAAACCATTAGGAGATAGACTAACACTATAAGCATCTCCATACCTAGTTCCAAGTTATATCAAAAGGCACAGTAACTCAAACAGCATAACACTGACACAGGAACAGACACAAAAATCAGTACAAAAATGGAAGACAGATATGAAGTGACGTACCTATAGACACATGAGAGACAATGGAAACAGCACACTTTAGAGAAAAGGCTAACTCTTAAAAAGAGTGCTAGAAAAACAATATCCACATGGAAAATAATGAAACTAGGTCCTTTTCCCCATATAACCTTAATGTAAGAGCTAAAAATTAAACGGTTGAGGAAAGAGTAGGGAAAACACTTCAAGATACAGGCTTAAGCACTGAGTTCGTAACTAGGATTCTAGTCCCTCAGGGAGAAATAACAAGAATGGCCAGATGAGGTTACATGATGAAGGAAACAAGGTGGGAAGAGAGAGCCCATGGAACAGGAGACAATCTTGGCCAGTTATGCATCTGACAAAATATTAATATATAAAATAAACAGTTTTTTGAAAAACTAAATAATAAGAAAGCAAACAACCCAAGCAATAAATAGGACGATGAAACAAACACCCTGTTCCCAAAAGACATACAAATGCCCAATAAATATATTAAATGAATTGATAAAGTCTCAAAAATACAAACATCTCATATTTTCTCACTGATGAGTCTGAGAGTCTACATACATACATAAAATCATATGTGTATATGTGACAAAGTAAAAACAAAACTGTCTGGGGGAGCAAAGAGAACAAAGAAAATAAAAGGATAGGGACATGGGGAGAAGAATATGGTCACAGTATACATTATGTTAGTGTGAAAATGTCGTTATGAAACCCAGTGTCATGTCCAATGACTACACTAATGAACATTTTCAAAGAGATGGGTATGCTATGCTTGACTGCATAACTTATTGTGCCAATAGAACCTCAAAGAGTGGTGAGGCATTGTAAGCAAGCCTCTGCCACATTCTTGACAAAATGTTGGTAGGCCCACTTTTGTTATGAGTACATAGCACAGTGGCCACATCATATTTTGGAGACAGCATCCCACAATATAACACCCTTTCTTTACATTCATACATTCTTTCTGCTTCTCTTTAGATGTCCTCTGAGCTATGGAGGAGCTGGCAATGGTTTTGTGCAAAGTTTTAGTATTTTGTTGAAATCTATTTTCTTCCTTTTTTATTATGGAAGATGACTGGTATGCTTCTGTGCAATATTTACTTTTGTTTAAAGTGGAAGTTTTAGTTTTAGGATGTCGATTCATGGTTTTAACTATTATTCTTACCTTCGTGTTACAACTAAGTTCACATTTTATATGTGATGTGGGGTTTGATTGAGGTTTATTGTTATATATGGATAGTAAGCTCTTCCAGCAATTACTGATGACAAGAATCTCTCCTTATAATTATCTTTATTATAGTTATCTTTTTCCCAAATACATTCTTTATGTGTGTGTGTGTCAGAGAGAGAGAGAGAGAGAGAGAGAGAGAGAGAGAGAGAGAGAGAGATTCCTCTGTGATTTGGGAGAGATTTTCAAATTTAAGATTAGTTACTCTCCAGGGGTCTAATGGTTAAGATTTGACACACTTTCTTGTATTTGAAATTTGATCTTGTTTATTATTCTTAGAGAACTATTGACTGCTATTTCTTAAAATATTTCATTTTCCCAACTCTTATGTCTTTTTATTCTTCTATAATTCAATTTTTTTCTCAATCAGAGAACTCATATTTTACATGACCGTGAAGTGAGATTATGTCTTTGAAGGAAAATACTAAAACATATGTTGCTGATTTCGATGCTGTGCTAAAAACAATCTCTCAATATGGAAGACTCTCCTCCCAAAGCTTACATGCTAAAGATCCAGTTCCCACTGAGACTGTGTTAGAGGAATGAATGAGAAAGGGAGGCCTCTTCAGGAACTGAACCACACCAGGCTTTGGCTGATATCTATCTTTAAATTTGAAATTAATTAATTTACGAATAGGCTCAATAATAGTTATGGCCTTGTGGGTTATTTTTTATATTCATTCTTTAAATGTCCACTCACACAGATATGTTTATGTTCTCTCGTGCTGGGTTAAACTATTGTTTACTTTTTAACTTTTTAACAAGGTAAATAGTAGTCACACAAAGATATATATTATACTAGTACAATGTATTCTTTCCTTTATATTATTTTGGTAGTTGATAACTCCCGTTCTTTAACTTTTATTTATCTGCTTCATCCCTACTGTCAGCCATAACAATAAATATAATCACATAATCATAGTTTATGATATGGCTCTTTGGGGACAAAAAAAAATCTTTGTCTGCCGAAAAGGCCAAAGCAAAATGCCAAAGCTAGAAGCCAATGGAGATTCAGCATTAGGAAGATATAGTCATGGTATGGCAGGGTTCAGTTTCTGGTGAGGGTATATGGAATGTCCTTCTGACTCACAGATGGCTATGTTCTGATTGTGTCATAAATGACCTTTCTTGGAGAATGTGATCACAAAGAGAATGCTTAGTGTCTAGTCAGCAAGGAACACAAACCCTATGAGATTAACCTTGTAAGGATGATTTCATTTAATACAGATTACTCCCTTATAGACCCATGTTTCCATGAAATCATATTGGGGGTTAGTTTCAGGTACAATTTTATGAAGACACTACTCAGTGCACAGCAATGGCTACAGCTCATCAGTAATGTGTTATAATCCTTTCCAAGGTTTCCTTAGAGACAAACCGTGTGAGGACTCCACTGTCATCCTACAAACCGCACCAATTTCTCCTATAGCTGTTGTTTAAATGCCATCTTAGATAAGCAATTCCACGCAAAAGTTCTCTTAGTAGATGTCTTAAAGTGTCTTTTCTTTTGTCTTACTCTCAAAGTTCAAGTATCTTTCCATGAAGGAAAGTGAGAGGCCACTTTTAAAAGACTGCATACTTACTCTGAGTTCATTCTATACTAGGATATTCTTGAACAGAGATCTTGGATGAAACAATTGTTTGTCAGAAATGTAGCTCTCAAGGTTTGCCCCAAGGCAACACTGAATTTAAGCCATTGACTTCAGATATTATTTTTAGATGAGATCTTAGTGTGTTGCCCTGGCTTGTCTCAAACAGCCAGACTAAGACATTGTACCTCGACTTCCCAGCTGGGGGTAGGTGTACACCACTGCATCTGCAAGAATATGATTCCTTTTCTGCAAACCCAACCTCTAACCTTTTTTATGGGATGAAATCCTTACATTTTATTCCTCAGAGATTGTTACTTTTGGTGTCATTCTTTTGTGATTCAAGTTCAATGGAGGCTGGAGCTTGCTGATTTTCAAGTCCCCTATGGAGAATTTTAAATTTAATATCAATTTCTGCACATAATGGACTCCCATTTTTGGTGTCATCTTCATCATATATTGAATTTCTTAGATACTTTGGAAAAGAAAGTATGATCCTAACTAACTGATTTGTTTTTAGATGGTGGAAAATTATTTTAATACCAGGAAAAATATTTGAACTCTCATACTTCTTCATTCTCAGTAGCCTGTGAGACCCTTGGCAGGTCAACAGAAATTTTATTTATTTCATCACGTAGTTTTGAATAAGAGAGCTCCTAATTAACCAAACATTAACATGATTAAATATATACCTCACCTGCTCCATGTAACTAAATAGGACATTTATTTGCATTTATGTATAGGTATTTATAAACACAAATATGAATGTTTTCTCTAAATATTGTCATAACCACCTCCCAATAAGTTCATGTCAAAAAATTAATGTAGTCACACATAATCATTTTTTAATTAATAAGAAAAATATAGTTTCTGATCTTGTCATACAAAAGTCTGAAAGCTTTTGCTTTTAGTGACTGTTTTAAATGTTCAAATACAAAAAGAATTTGAGAACACGTGATGCACACAATAGCAGGGGGTCGGGCACAGATACGATATGCCTTCTTTGAATCACAACTTCTGTTAAGAAAATGAAATGGGGCTTTGTTGTATTAGATAGTGTCTGAATTGCTTTATGCTTTCAATTCTGTGCTTCTTCGATTCTTCAAATGAGCTATGGACCTATTCCAATTCTCTAGAAAGACATTTATGCATGAATTTTAATGTAATTAACATAATTTACCAATTTATCTCATAACGTAAAGAAAATAAAAAAGATGAGTCTCAACTTTCCACAAATTTTCACGCATAATAAACATTATGTAAGTGAAGTATCAGAAAAATATTAAACTTGATTTTTATTTCTGAGTATGCACGTGTGTGTGTGTGTGTGTGTGTGTGTGTGTGTGTGTGT
>CABHPR010140969.1:23642-41248 GCA_902168415.1 Peromyscus melanophrys | reverse complement strand
AAATTTAAAATATAAGACAAAAATAATTTTTCAGAGACAGTCTCATTATGGAGCTCAGGCTGGCCTATTAAACTTTCTATGCAGCACAACAAAATGACTGTGACCCTGGGGGAGCCTCCTGCTTTTGCTTCCTAAGTGATGGGATAGACATGTGCCATCACATTCTAGTAAAATAAGTAGCTTTCTACAGAACAAATGACCCAGTTGCTTAATAAATGGCATACATTTTTTAAATGAGGGGATTAACTATTATAGATTAACTAAGAGTTTTATCTATAAAATTCAGTTTGTAAACCTTGTTAAAAAAGAAAACCAATTTAAACAAACTCATTTTGTTAAAATCAAGGGAATACAGAAGCTGGGCCCTGGGTTGTAGCAGGTATGTAGAAGGTACTGTGGTTGTTCCAGTCTGCATGGTACACACACTGTATGTGTGTGATGGCCATGGATGAACAAGGCCGTCATTGTGTGTAAGGAAGAAAGAGTGAGGACCATAGCAAGCAGGGATGGCGTAAGGTTAATGGCTCTGGTGAGGTGTTCTGGGTGGGAAGGTCTGCTGTCTTTTCTTTATGGTTGTATGCTCAGTTTCCTAATAAAGTGCAGTGGAAGGAATGTGGATGTGGGTCCCAAGCCAAGCTCCATTCTCAGGCTTTTCCTTCTTGCTGAGGATTCTGCTCTGACCAGCTCAGGTGAGAGCTTTAAGCTTTAAACTATCCTTCAAAAATCTTATTTTAGCCTAGAGTTAACAGCTCACGCTTTTAATCTTAACATTTAGAAAGCAGAGGTAGGTGAATCTTTTAAGTTCAAGGCCAGCAAAAGTTACACAATGAGACACTAGTTGTGTGTGTGTGTGTGTGTTTTAAATTATATTTACATATTTACATCAAAGTTGTCATGAAATAATAGGAAGTGTTAACTAATTTATAGATTTTTAATAAACCTCTGGCTTTTATGGCAAAGGAAATTCTGGCTTCAATAACATATTTTTAAGAACGCCCAAATTTCAGGCTACTCACACAGCACATTTCCACAGGGACACTGGACTCATACAACAAAAGTTCTGTACAGCAACACATGAAGAGGCAACATGGATGGGTAGAAATAGAAAGGAGGAAGCAGGACGCTGGCATGTGACATGCCATTGACTCATGCTTTGTCTAAGCAAGTCTGAACTTGGGAGAAGTGTTAAACCACGGAGATACAAATCCTCATGAGGTAAGCAGTAAAGCTAGAGGGAGGGGAGCAAGCCGATTCACGCCAGCAGTCAAGCCAGGAACACGCTTGCCCACTAGTTTAGCAGAACACTGACAGTGCTGGGATGGTCCTGAGAGCTGGCAAGCACTGCTGGCATGGTGCAGGAGACTGACTACCTTGCTAGCCAGGTGGGCTCAGTACTGAGAAAGAAGAACTTTTCACTTTTTTCTGAAATGCACAACTACCCAAATCATAAATGCCTGCATGCTTAGTCCAGGATAACTCCTGGAAGATGCACAGTGATGACCCCATAGTGCATGCTCTGTTGAGGGAGGGTGAGGAGCAAGCATACCCCACTAGGATTCTTTTGCTGCTGCCAGGTGCAGAGGAGGCGTCTTTGGACTCACAACTTGGCTGGGATTTCAATGGACTTCAATCGTTTCAACATTACAGACAGAAATAAGGCTCTATGTCTTTCCTAAGGGTTCACAATTCACCCAATTTTAAGCTTACATCTACAGGGCATGTTTGTGTTAGTTTATAGGTCAAAATTTTAAAAGGGTAGTATGTTCAAGAGCTACAGAAAAGTGAGCTAAAACTATACAGAAAAATCTTCCCATATTCACCAGCCTGGTTATCTATCCCCACCCAAACAATTTTTCCTTTTCATTTTCAACTAAGAATATAAACTTTATCACATTGTACATACCCTTTCAATAACATGAACAAAATATTCTGTTGGGTGCAGATGTATTCAACAGTAGGAGTTCTTGTACCAATTTGTCTTCTGAGAATATTGTTGAAAATTTGAGCCACGTCTTTTTTGCCCTATTAGGAATACAATCATTAAAATATTTACCTGTCTAAATATTAAAATGTCCATCCACCCTTCAATATAAAGTCAAAGAGCCATTGTGTATTTTTTATGACTGAGTATCTGACTTTACAACATTTGTAGACATAAAAATTCTTATTTTATCTAATTATAATCCCAAATTTTTGGTTTTAAGAGTGTACAATTATTTAAACACAATTTTATCAACAATGTGAAATCTCATTACAATCCATACGTAATTTCAACCACCACTAAGGCTCAAAAGCACACTGACTCACTATGGAGAGCTGATGTTGATAGTACACTTACAACCTTACACAGCGGATACTTCTGTTGTGAATAATACAAAGTGTACATTTTCTTCTACAGAAATGGAAAGGGAAGAGATTATACTCTCAATGTAATGACTTCAGAGAATTCTGTAAAAAGCTGAGCTTTAATAGCAAGTAGATAACCTCTATTAAGTTCGGTCACTTAGGAAACATTTTATATATATATATATATAAATATATAAATAACTATATTAATAAGGAAAGCACTAAGTATCACGATGCAGTAGTTCAGAGATGCGAACTTTCCAACACCACTGCACAAAACAGACAGATCACCTACTGAACCTTAACAATCAGAAAGCTGCCTAAGAAATCAATCATGGACAACCGGTCTTCAAGAGATGTTTCAGAACAGCCACTGTCACAAGGCTGAGAAAGCCCAGAGAGCACTGAAGCCCACGGACTTGGGGCCTGTGTTGGCTCTGGTGCAGTAATGGTAATTTCTCCAAATCAGTCCCATGGCACACACTTAAAAAAACCCTGGTGTCTCTAAAGTCTCAAATGGGGAACAAAATGGGTAGAGACAAAGGAGAAGGATCAGATATCCCAAGTGCACCCCTCAAGTTAGCAGAGAAAATAAACTGTCAGAATTCGATGAACTATTAAAAATACATAAAATCAGATGTATAAATAAATGGATATATCAGTTCTGTCTTCTCTATAGTAGGACAAAAATGTTTTTCTTTATTTTAAGGATCCACCCTTCCCTTCTTCAAACTATATCATACCATACCCCTCCCCGACAAAACCTGCACAGACATCTAATCACTTGGGCTGATAGACACTGAGACTTAAAGCACACTCATGATAGCCAAAGAGGCTGCCTTGTGACCATGTAGAGTTTTTCAGGCTGGAATCAAGGGCCATCATCTTCATGAACTCACTATACACCTAACACGTCATGATCCGATTACGTAAGTTGAGGCAACAAACTGGGGGGTGGGAGGGGGGTAAAGCAGGCCCCTAGAGAAAAAGCAAGCTGCGCTGTCTGCAGCTGGACCAAGAGTGAACGGCTTGTGGTTGTTCTGCTCCAGCCGAGGCTAATGAGTACAGACCCAACGTTACCAGAGACAATTTTACAGAAGTCAGAAACGCAGAATTGTCAATACAATCTGCTATTTCAACACTACACTAAGTAAAAAAATTTAAAAACAGTGCCAAGCAAGCACAAAACACAAAATACACGATCTCTGCTCTAATAGACATTTTTTAGGCTCTTCTAACATTCTACAACTTTCTTTAGACTGCTCATTCCTTGGCCCAGAAAGCAGCTGTTTATGAAATACAACCTAAATGAAAGGGTATCACAAACACCCAAGAAACTTCACATACACTGTGGTGAAATGTGTGTACAAAGGTCAGGAGCCCCTGGGTCAACAGGGATCTTAAAATGTCCCAAAGGATAGAATGTATGGAAGGGGACCACAAAACATGTTTTTGAAAACTGAGAAGCGGATTTCTTACCTCGAAGTCAATGAGCTGTAAATCAGCTACCAGAGTGCTAAGGAGCCCACTGTTGTACAGCTCTTGAGCCAGCTGAGCCACCGCTTCTGTCTGAGGCTCTTTTTCATTTGTGCCGTACAGAATCTCTTTCATGGCAACCAAATTCTTGGAAACTTCTTCTGTAGCCTGATTTTGGGAGGAAGGTACAGAGAGAAAAACAATTCATTTAACAAACAGATAGACATCATATCTGTGTTAGCTAAAAATCCACTTCTATATTATGTACCCTCAGACCTATGTGCAAGCTCCATCTGGACCTCAGGAGCTGGATACTGTGCACGTGTACACGAGGAAGGATAATGCGTGCTGAGCATAAAATGGAAAGCCAACTAATGTATAGTAGAGACAGGAACGACAAGGCTGGGTCCCGCCTCACACTCAGAAAACTACTGCGGAAGAGGCGTGTGCGCTGATAAGGATGGGGTGTGTGTGACTAACAACCAAGTGTCAGGGAGCATGAGCAGTACAAGGCAGAGATGAGGAAGAAGAAAAAGTACAGGGTCTGTATTAGAGTTTGGATCTCAAGTATCCCCCAAAAGACTCATGGGTGGAAAGCCTGGTTGTAGTTGGTAAGCTTTAGGGTAATGATTGGATCAAAAGGGCTCTAATCCCATAAGTAGATCAATCCACCGATAGATTAATAACTTGATGGCATTTTCTAAAAAACTAAGGCCTAGTTGGGGGAAGGTTACTGGGAATGTGCCTTGTCCCTAGACCCCTCTTTTCTTACTATTTATGATTCCTGACTACCGCAAGGCAGGCAGCTTTCCATCAGGACCATGTTTCTGGCTTGCCTCAAGTCTAAAGCCATGAACCTCTGAAACTGTAGACCTGGACTGGTTAGTTTTTGTCAGCCTTATACAAGGTAGAGTCATCTGGGAAGAAGGAATCTTAATTGAGAAAATGTCTCCATTAAACGGGCCCTTGGGGACATTTTCTTGATTAATGATCCATGTGGGAGGGCCCAGCCCACAGAGGGTGGTGTCACCTGTGGGTGTGTACCTTTGTGTGGTGTAAGAAAGTAAACTGAGCAAACCGTGAGAGCAAGCCATTAAGCAGCATTACTCCATGGCCTCTGCTTGAGGTTCTGCCGATTTCCCTTCATGAGGGACCGTGAGCTGCAAGATGAAATGAAGTCTTTCCTTTCCAAGTCACAGGGCACCAAGAAGAACACTTAAGATTGCTTACCTCAGTAGTTACACAAAAGGAGCCTAGCCTACATTCTGCTTTCATCTCACCCAACAAAGCTTAACATCCAGTTCGGAGAGAAATTAGAAATACAAGCAACCAAAAGAAACGACAGATAATAGACTGAAAAAAAAATCACTATTAACTATAGCCACACATTCACGAAAAAACAAGGGTATTAAATAGAGAAATTGAAGATATAAAGACTTAGAAACAGAAATTGTAATATTTGAGGTTAAAACTACAGTGGATATTAACAGCAGATAAGACACTGAAGAAGAAAATGTTGCTAAGGTGAGTAGTAATAACTATCCAAAAATGAATCATGGGAGTGAAGCACAGGAGGACATCACATCTGTGAGCTGTAGGGTAACTTTAAGTAATATATATATAACTATAGTCAGGGTAACTTTAAGTAATATATATATAACTATAGTCAGGGTAACTTTAAGTAATATATATATAACTATAGTCCCCAAAGCAGGGCAAAAGGCAGACAAAATATTTGAAAATGTGATACGTGAAAACAATTCTGAATTTGCCAGGTGCACACCTTTTATCTTAGCACTTGGGAGGCAGAGCCAGGCAGATGTCTGTGAGTTCGAGACCAGCTGTCTCTACACAGTTCCAGGATAGTGAGGACTATATAGAGAGATCCTGTCTTAAAAAAAAAAAAAAAAAAAAAAAAAGACCTAAACAAACAAAAATAATGAATTTTATTAAAAACTGTCAAAATAAATATTGATAAAAGGTAAATAAATCTCAAGTGTAAGAAATAGGAATAAGGTGGCTGGAGAAATGGCTCACTAGTTAAGAGCACTGGCTACTCTTCCAGAGGACCCAGGTTTGAGTTCTAGCCCCAGTCTGGTAACTCCAGTTATAGGTGATATGATGCCCTCTTCTGGCCTCTTGGGCGCCAAGCATGCATGTGGTACACAGACATACATGGAGGCAAAGCACCCTTACATATTTAAAAAAGTAAAAAGAAATAAGATTATATTCAAGATTACGGGCTAAAGAGATGGCTGTGGTTAAGAGCATTTGTTTTGCAATAATGAAGACTGGAATTCAGATCTTACCACCCACATTATGCCTCTAATTCCAACTCAGAGGGCTCCAACACATTCTTTAGGCCTCCACATGTACACATGTGTACATGTGTTGTAGGGTATTTGTAGACTGTGTGAAGATGTATTTGCTGTGATTGGTATAATAAAAATCTGAATGGCCAATAACTAGGCAGGAGGTATAGGTGGGATTTCCAGGGAGAGAAAAGAAGAGATGAATCTAGGCATGCGAGACACCAGGAAACAAGGAAGAAGCAGAATGCAGATTAGTAGAAATGGATTAATTTAAGTTATAAGAGCTAGTTAAAAACCAAGTCTAAACTAAGGCCAAGCTTTCATAATTAATAATAAGTCTCTGTGTTGTTATTTGTGAGCTGACGGCCCAAAGAAAAATCTGTGTATACACATGTACTGAGACACAGATACAGACCCAGAGGAGAGGTGTGCACAGATATTCAGAACAATGCAATGTTTTAATGTGGTGATATAGAGAAAATCTTAAAAGTAGCTGTGTGGGGGTGAAGGGAGTGGGGTGAGGGGAAGACCACAGACAAAGAAAAGCAAAGAATGTCGACAGACTTCTTGGCAGAAACACGTAAGTTAAAAGATAGTGGAGAATTGCTTGAAAAACATACAACCAAGCTATCATCCTAGAATTTTATACTCCAAAGAAAATGTTTCAAAAATAAAGATAATTCTACATAATGAGTTCTAGGATAGACAGAACTACCTAGAGAGCCCATTTCAAAATAAAACAACATGAAAAATGAGTTTGAGATGTATTAAAGTTAAAAGATACAAATGAGGAGAAGAAAATGTGAGTAAGGGCTGGAGAGATGGCTCAGAGGTTAAGAGCACTGGATGCTCTACCAGAGGTCCTGAGTTCAATTCCCAGCAACCACAATGTGGCTCACAACCATCTACAATGAGATCTGGTGCCATCTTCTGGCCTGCAGGCAGAACACTCACTGTATACATAATAAATAAATCTTTAAAAAAAAAAAAAAAAAAGGAAAAAAGAAAATGTGGGTAAATATGAAATTTTCTTTCACTATTAAAGAAAATTTGGTTGTTTTGTTTAAAGCAAAATAGTATATTCTAAGGTTACTGCATGTAGAACAAAAAATGCGCGACAGCAATAGCTCGAGAGGTGTAACCAACACAGAATCATATTTTCTAAAGATGGATTATTAGAAGTTAGAGATGTTATGAACATATGCCTTAAAGCAAATACTTAAAGAAAAACCCCACACAGATAAAGGTGGTAGCAAATGCTTATTATCCACTACTTGGGAATCCAAGGCAGGAGGATTGAGGGTTCAAGACCAGCCTGAGCTACAGTGAATTCAGGGCCAGCTTATATTATTTCATGGTATGAAGCTGCCTCATAAAAACAAACAAGTAAGCAAGCAAGCAAGCAAGCAAGCAAACAAAAACTAAACCCATCAAAATATAGAAGGCTTGCCGGGTGGTGGTGGCGCACGCCTTTAATCCCAGAACTCGGGAGGCAGAGCCAGGCGGATCTCTGTGAGTTGGAGGCCAGCCTGGGCTACCAAGTGAGCTCCAGGAAAGGCGCAAAGCTACACAGAGAAACCCTGTCTCGAAAAACCAATAATTAAAAAAAAAAAAAAGAAAAAAGAAACTAGAAATAAACCTCAAAGGTCAAGTTAATTCAGATTTATAGGACACCAGCCTGTGACACTATTCAGAAAACTTATCCAGTCCCCAAGAATCCCTTTACAACCAACCATGGAAACTTCTTACCAAATGATCACACAACTTCATCGTGCCTATTGACTGCCTCCAGTAATGCTGTATTAGCAGATCTCAGAAGCAGACAAACATGGCCTCAATATATTGTCTGATGTCCCAAGCAGTAACCTCTCTTCCACTCGAAGGTCTATTTGCAGTAGTATATGCAGTAGTAGTATAAATTATCATCTCCAGAAAACCTCTTATCAATTTGTAAATTACTCTTCTAAGAAAGGGAGGGTAATGAACGTCCCAACCCTGCCCCCCACCCCCATGAAATGATACAGAAGATCTTGCACACGGCACAGCACTGCTTCCCTGACAGACGCTGACACAGCTTAAGGGAATCCTTAAAAATCTGGGCAATCATAAGACGCAGGGAAGAACTTAGCATGGAGTGAACCTCTTTGCCTTCCACGGCTGCTATAACTTAAGGCCAACTGGAGTGCATGAGACTGCACTGTAAGGCTTTCCCTTTCCCCACGTCACCATTCAACTGCATTATCATCAGCCCAACACCCGGCTGCACAGACATCTGTGTTCTGAAGGATAGATACTCAGTAAATTGCCTACTACACTATTCTTACAGTTGAATCATCTGTCTAGTTATGCCCCTGTGGCCTGCCTAAATTGCTAGCCAAAACGTCTAGAAGGAAAGAACCACAATTGGGCCTATTATCATATCTTTGAACTACCCACTCTTTTCAGTAATGATTTAATAATTTTGGGGTATGGCTACTCAGCACTATTTGCAAATTGTATTTATAAAGATTTTTGTTAACTATCTTGATAAAATGGCATTTCTTTCATATTCTGACTGTAAGAAAATAAAATGAAGCTAATTTAATAAAATCTTTGCCCTAAACCATTTTGACCAGGTACAGTGGTCCGTGCCTTTAATCCTGGCAGAGGGAGGCAGATCTTTTTGAATCCCAGGCCAGCTTAGTCTACATAGCAAGCTTCAGGCCAGCTAGGGTTGTATAGTGTGACTCTGACTTAAACCTATTCTGATTACTAAGGCTTTCCCCTCTAAACGCTTACAAATTGCCCTTCATCAATCCTACTATGAAATCTTAAGTATCTATGTTCAGCAGAGCTTACCTTTTCTGGTCCAGTATCTACCTTATTATCTACAGTACTTAGATTTCTGAATAGTTCAACACCTCACATGCAATAAGGAACCCTGCTGTGGGATATCTTTCTGTATGCTGTGAATATGTGTGGCTCCCACTGGATAATAAAGCTGTTTTGGCCTATGGCAAGAAAGCTTACAGCCAGGCGGGAAATCCAAGCAAAGGTACAGAGAGAAGAAGGGTGGAATCGAGAGAGATACCAGCCACCGCAGAAGGAGCAACAAGATGCCAGCAGACTAGGAACGCCATGGCCACGTGGCAACATGTAGATTAATAGGAGTGGGTTATTTAAGATTTAAGAGTTAGCTAGCAAGAAGCTGAAGCCATCCACCATATTGTTTGTAATTAATAAGCCTCTGAGTGATTATTTTATAAGTGGCTGTGGGACCGCAGAGCCAGGCGGGACTGAGAAACTTCTGAACACAGAACCCCAAATGTAATTTTTCTGGACCAAGAGGAAATCGTTTAACAGCAGGACTGATTCTATTATAATCTGTTTATATACACTGCCTTTTCAGTTCCATCTCATTAACCTTTATTCCAAGTGATTCTCAATGACAAGAAAAAAAATCTGCACTTACTAGGGTTTCTGAGTGTATTCCTTGGTAGTTTTATGCCCATGATCCTAAATGGCAGGTCTCCTTTAGCCTCCTTTGCTTTCTGGTTAGACTCAAGTTTTAATGCTCTTAGAAACTCTTAGTTCATCCATTTTGAAATCATGCTTCCTTCCTTCTGATGGCAGCAGTCTCACTGTGAGGTGAGGAAATGCTCTAGAGCCGACTGCAGTTACGGTCAATCCATCCATAAATAAACTCAAAGGACATGGAATCATACACCTTAAAAGGGTGAACTGCACAGCATGCAAATTCTATCACAATAAAGCTGTCTTTACACGGGAAAGGAAGGAACAAAAGAGGAGCTTCTGAGCCGAAAGCCCCTTCCTTTTCAGAAGACGCACTACCTGCCACATGATGGGTGTGGAGCCAATGACAATGGAGTTACACCTGTCCACCTCTCAATGCTCACTTGCTTTTGGATTCTGATGCCCTCCTGCCCTCTTGGGAACCCGTTTTCTCTCTTCTTCTTATACAGCCAATTCCCAATTCATCCACGGTTCAGTTTTTACACATGGTCAAGATTCCCCTTAACAGAACCAAGTAAGCTCTTCCTGGCCACCACAACTCCTCCCAGCTACACTTCACCCATAAGTAAGTCTCTCAAATATCTGCCCATGTTTGCCACAATCCACATCTCTTTCCTTGTTCACAGCTCCTCCCAATCCCACATGGCTCCTACACCTACACCTGATTGCTTCTGGCTAAACGGACAGTGACTTGCACCCCACTAAGAGCAATCTCAGTACACCTTCATTGTACTTGCTGCTTACTACACCCTTCCCTATCCTAATTGTTACCTTTCCCACCTCTCTAGTTGCTTCTTGGTCTCCTTTTCGGGTTGTCCTCCTTAACTAAACCTTTAATTATCAAACATTCCACAAGGCCAGGTATGAGGTCTTCCTTCCTTTTGCCATTCTGCAGTCTCTCTCTAAATGATCTCATCCACACCCACTGCTTTAATTAATTCCTAAAGGCAAATGCCTCACAGATTCCTATCTTCAGTTCTCCCAGGCTTTGCCACTTAGCAGTCAATACAAAATGTCTCTATTTAGATGTCTTATGGTACAGTACCTACCTCAAACCTAATGTACCTGAAACAACTCACGCTGCTGTCCACTGCCTGGTATTCTTCTCTTGTCCTCAGTTCAGATAGCAATACAGGTGTTTCTGCACATGTCAGAAACTCAAGGTTCATCATCAACCCTTCCTTCCTCTGAACTAATCCAATGGCTAATCCAACTCTCCCAGATCCAGCCATCTGTTGTTTCCTATCATCACCAAAGTCCTGTGACTCCTGCCGAAACTACTCCACAGCCTACGACTGACTTCCTGGCATTCCTGTCAGACTCTGCACGCTTTTCCACCCCAACAGATGACAAAGACACTCTATTTAAAATGCTCCCATGACTACCCCTCTTAGAATAGTACAGACTCTTTCTAAAATGACCTATAACCCCACAAAGTCTGGCCCTACTGTCTAACCTGGACCTGCACTCTAATTTCTCCCCCATCTACCCACAATGTTCTAGACATAGTGTCTTCCCTCAGAGTCCTTGTGTATGTGGTTTCATCTATGCTCATGAGTCCTTTGCACCCACCTCTTGGCCAACTCCCTTTCTCCTGCAGTGCTTAGCTCAGTATGGTACAGGATCACTTTTTCACAAGTTTTCCCAGGTATATTCTGTCACATACTCACCTACTATCAAGTTTTCCCACACACTGTTTCTCAGAGCTGTGTGATTCTTCTGTCCCAGTTACTGTTCCCTTTTGCTACACTGAGAGCTTGTAGGTGTTCCATATGTGCAGCAGATACAGGATCTCAAGGGCAGTGCAACCCTGTAAAACCCCACTGAGAAGGCATAAGGAAGAGTGCTTAAAAGCAGCAGCCTAGATTGTGAAAAACTATTTAGTTGGGGGGGGGGGCAGCTTGTTTGGTTTACTTCTTGAAAGAATCCACTAAATTCAGACGCCCCCACTTAACTTCCCCAGCACTACTGTTTCAACAAATAGGCAAAGCAAGTTAACAACTAAGCTAATCTTTAAGGAAGAAAGGAAGGTGGTACTAAAATTAGGAATCAAATGCTGTCTGGTACTGGATAAGAACAGACTTGACTTTAATGATGAACAAAGAAACAAATCATCTGTGATGTGGGGGAAAAAAGAATTGTAATCAATGGAAGGGAGTCAACAAATTAATTATAGCAGTATCTGCCTGACCAAGTTACAGTGTGAGCAAGGAACAGACTGGCTGACAATAAGGCTGCCATTTCGCTTAAGGACTAAGTACTCTAAACTTGGCTCCTAGTGTGCATATAGTCAAGTGTGGACACCTCCCCAAGCTAACCCCAAGAAAAGCCAATTTCTGCATCTGGTACTCAACAAACTGAAGTTGAGTACCAGTTTGTTTTCATGAGAACAGTTTGTTTCCATGCTGGCTGTTTTGGAAATCTTGAGTCACAGCACACCCACACTGTGTATTACTCTGTACGGGAAACCAGTAAGTTCAAAGGTAAGTGTGCCTTTTGCTCAATTTACAACTTAGTTCCTATAACTGTAGTCTAAAACAATGGTTCTTAACCTTTGGGTCATGACTCCTTGGGGGTCGAGTATTAGATACTCTGCATATCAAATATTTACATTATGATTTATAACAGTAGCAAAAGTACAGTTATGAAGTGAAAATGAAATAATTTTATGGTTGGGGCTCACCATAAAGGGTCATGGCATCAGGAAGATTGAGAGCTACTAGTCTAAAGGAACACACATCAAGTTGAGTACCATCTGCCTCCTCTTTACTTTTCACTCATTCACTCACTCTTCCAGACTACTTTGAATGTTCTGCCAATTTATCACTTGTTTATTTTATCTATTTATTGTTTGAGTATTCACTGATGCAGTGGGGATCAAAGCCAGGGTCTTTTAATTATTTCAACTATGTTTGGTTTCTTGAACAATTTCCAACTGATTAAACAAAAGCAAGCAACCCCCTTCCCCACTCCGTGGTGGTGGTGGTGGTGGTTACAAGGCTAGGTAATTCAGCAAGCATTTACTTGTCTTAAGATGCCACAGAGAAAGCTGGGCAGTGGTGGTATGTGCCTTTAATCCCAGCACTCAGGAGGCTGATTTACAGAGTGAGTTTCAGAACAGCCAGGGCTACATAGAGAAACCATAGGGGGTAGGGGGATGCCACAGAGAGAACTGGTTGGTCATGTTTGATCTGACTGGTGTCCTTATTGGGGCCACACCCAACTCTCTGGAGGGTGTCCACTAGTCAGTGTGTAATCTGCTTTTCTCACCGCATCTCTCTTGCTCTTGTCCTCACACTTATGGAGTAGCTACTCACACTTGCAGCACCTCTAAACACTCCCTGCTTCAAGCTACTGAAACCCCATGTCACCTAATCCACTGGCCCCTTACTGACCGCATCACCTGTGTGCTAAGGCTGTGTTTCAATGCTGCCCCCAACAGGAGACCAAGGCCTCTGGACTCAGCACACTCCGGGATAATTCACCCCATCTTCCCTGCCCCAGGCCCCGGAGCTGTAAGGTGACGGAGCCCGCGTGTGGGTCACTGATGACGGAGCCCCGCGTGTGGGTCACTGATGACGGAGCCCCGCGTGTGGGTCACTGATGACAGAGCCCCGCGTGTGGGTCACTGATGACGGAGCCCGCGTGCTGGTCACTGGTGACTTGTGCTGCTCAGCACTCCTGGCAGCTGGACTGATTCCCAAGCACTTAACGCCTAGGAGGAGACATTTCAGAACAGCGCGCTTTCCTCCAGAGTTTTATTCAGTGCCCTACTCTGGATATACACACCTAATGTAGCGAAAAGGGCCAGCCAGGGAACCCACCCTGGATCTGAGACCTGAGCCGGTGAACGAAACACTTCAGTCCTGAACCCAGAACCTAAGAAACACACCCTGACCCTGAAACCAGTGCCAAAGAAACACACTTTGTCCCTAGAATCAGAGCCAGTGAAAGAAATACACCCTGGCCCTAAAATGAGAGCCAAAAGGCTAAAAAGAAGCAGTGAGCATGCCACTGTCTTGTGTGCAGTCATGTGTGCTGGCAAGTACATGGGGTCTGTGCTGTGGTCTGCAACTGGAGTGAAGAAAATAGGTCTTACCTGGAAAAAAGAATAAAAAAAGAATAGGGCATTGAACCCCCCAGGACTGGAGTTACACATGGTTTTCATCTGCTACGTGGGTTCTGGGAATCAAACTCAGGTCCTCTGGAAGAGCAGCCAGTACTTTTAACTGGGGAAACATCACTCTAGCCCCATTAGTAGATTTTCAAACAAAAAGTTCAACAAATTAATAAACTGTCCACTTATTTACTTTTTAAAAAAAAAAAAAAAAAAAAAAACCAGTGAAAGAAACACAGTTTGGCCCTGAAATCAGGGCCATCTCTGCCCCTGACCAACTGACCAACAAAACCAACCAATCTCTGAGCAGGAAAACTAACCAATCCTTGAGCAGGAAGTCTTCTCTCTGGAGACACTCCACCCCTAAGAAGCGCTGTTCAGTTGTGGGCCGTGCTTTCCCACCCTGGCAGGGAGAACCACTCTCCTGAACTCCTCCTTCCCAAATAAACCTCTTTCTCAAAAGAGTCTTGGGTGAAGTTCTTCATTCACCAGCACAGAAAAAAAGAACCTTGCTGAGATGTCCCTTAGGGGACTGAGCAAGGCGGAGCAGAAAAAAGTAACTTTTCGCTGGAGCCGGGAAGAAGCACATCTTGAAGCAACATCTTGAGCCAGAGAGAAGCTGAGATCTGCTGAGAAGCCCCCTTAAGGGGAGGGTGGAGCAAAGCTCTCTAGGAGAGGAGCAGGATTTGCTATATCCTGCGGGGAGACCATCCCCCACTGCACCGCACACCAGCTTCAGATATTGCCTGACTTCTGAGACAGTCAGGATACCTCTCCCTCCGGGACTAAGCTGCCCTACTGCAGCTCCAGCCTCCAGAGCTGCCCTACTGCAGCTCCAGGTTCTAGGTATAGCCTGGCTTCCCGACAAGTAAGGATCCCTTTCCCTCCAGAGCTGTAACTCTCGCACCTAGCTTTACTCCTCTCTGAAGAGACCTTCCCATGGAAGCTTTCTAAACTCTGTTCCATATTGACACATTCCTTTTTATTCAGTCCTGGAATACATGCTGTCCCCCCAATACTCTTTCTTGTTTTGAGACATGGCCTCACTCTGTAGTGCTGGCTGACCTAGAATATATAGTCTGAATTAACTTAAAACTGACAGCAATCCCCTGCCTCACTCTCCTGGGATCATAGGCATATACCACCATGTATGGCCTAAAACACAAGCCCTACCTCCAGTATGAGAGACTGAACCCAGTACTCTACCACTGAACTTAAAACCCCAGCGTACTTACTAACTACAAAAACAAAATAGTAGTTTTACACTGTAATACCACTTTGACCAAGTGCTGCTATGAACATTACCAGTTATAAAATATACTGAATCAAGTATCTCCTGATAGGATGCCCTTCACAGGGCACATTAGTTCTGTGGAGCTCTTGCTAAACTGCCCAACCTACACTAGATCGTGAAGAAACACCAGCAAGACCAAAATCAGTGATCATTCTATAAACATTCAAATATTTAAGTCACGAAGATTAAAGAAAGACTGAGAAGCTGTTACAGATTGAAGCAGCTGGGGAGATACAACTAAATGCAACATGTGACCCTGAACTGGATTGTGGTCCAGAAGGTTATCTGAAGACTGCATCCATTAACATTACTGCATCACGTTACTCTGGATTTCTGTCTCCTTCTGTGGTGATGTTAAATGTAACCTTTGTGGAAGTGGGGAAGAATCTAACTAACAGGTTTACTATCCCTCTTATTTTGCGGTTTCTTCTCAGGTAGGGGGCATCTCATTTCAGTACCAAAATCTATGGCTCTATCTCTGTGTGCTGCAGAAATGGCTTTTAAACAAGGGGCCTCAAGGATATCCTTTGTGTCTCAGAGGGTCATCTGATCCAACTGACTTCAGAATGCAAATAAAGGTCTTTAATTCTTTTTTAAAGATATAATTTATTTTTATTTTATGTTCAATTTTATGTTAAAATAAAAGATATATTTTATTTTATGGTGTTTTGCCTGTATGTGTATCTGTGTAAGGATATCAGAAGCCCTGGAATGGGAGTTATAGACAGGGATGAGCTGCCATGTGGGTGCTCACCTGAAAGAGCAGCCAGTGCTCTCTCCAGTCCCCTAGGTCTTCAACTCTTTTGTGCTGTCATCTACTTTCATTCTCACCTTGGACATCTTAAGCTCTTCTCCAGGTTCACACTCCTCCCTTTCTCTTCTAGATGTGTTCCAACCCTGCCCTGCTCGCCCGTCCTCCCTCCCAGAGCCCCATTCTCCCCTGATGTCTTCCTTCAGCTGCCGGGCTGTACTCCATTACTGCCTCTCACTCCCTTACCACACCTGAGTTTGGAAAGGGCTCACTCACAGCCCTAGCTCTACTTGCATTCGTGAACAACAGCAATCTACACATGGGATGACCTCGTGACTTCGTTAGCTGTCAGAACACTCTTCAAGTGTTCATCAGTTGGACACGGTGTTCCAAGGCATAGATGCTACTCCTGCATGACCAGGGAGCCTCATATTAGGTTTCACAGGCAGACTGCTTTATTAACCGTACCCAACTGTTAATACTTAGTCAAGAATATCCCTTGTGACAAGCTACTCATCTGACTGGAAAATGAAGTCACACATCCCTCACTGCTTACTCTGTGAGGTGAGAGGGAAAGGTCTTAGTTGTTTCCTTGGGACTTTTGAGAAATGACCTATGAAATAGCTGCATATAGCAGGGGCTGGAGGTGGAGCTGAACAGAGTCTGGGCATGGCAGTTTCTTGGAATTCAGGCTCTGAGGTAGAAAAGCAGAGCTTAAGTCCCTTGGGAGGTGGGCAAGTGACTCCTGAAGTAGGAAGGAAGGTTCCCTAGCATCCACAAACAATCAAATAAGAACTTTATTTAGCTTTAGGAATTATTTTTAAATTATTTAAGTTATTTGATCAATGTAAACAGAACCAGTATCTCAAAATTCATACCTAATGCTTGTGTCACTGCTAATGTTTGTATCATGGGTAACAGTATTAGAACAAGACTTCCTTCCTACTCAGGGTAGGAAGGTAGGGATGTTCTTCAACACTAAGGTAGTGTCCAGTATAACCTCTCATGGTGGCACCCAGGCTATGAGACTTTCCCCTTAAAATGAAGTTGGGAGGCCAAGGCAAAAGGCAGAGGAAGAATTCAAGGCCAGCCTGGTAACAGAGTGATGCCTGAGGGTGTATGGGTACATAAAGTGGAAAGTAAGTCCTCAGGAAACTAAACTCTGGTGCACCTACCTACCTCAGGACCTCCTCAAACCAGAAAGCTTCTCTGCCTTAAACCTGACATCCTGTAACACTCCTCTTTGTGCTGCTGCCCCACAGGCCATACTGTGGCCAATGTGCACAGAGATAGCGCCACACCAGCACCAAGCCCACTGGGCAAAAGCAGGAAGAGATGTACCTCATTTTTATGAACTAGCAATTTCAAAATAAATATTTAAAATAAGATGGAGTAGGGGTGGGGGTGAGCGCCTTTAGTCCCAGCCCTTGGGAGGCAGAGACAGGCAGAACTTCGTGTGTTCAAAACCAGTCCTGTCTGCACAGCACGTTCCAGGACAGTCAGACCCACAGAGTAAGACCCTGTCTAAAACAGAAGGGGTGGGGCGGTCAAAGTTCTTATACAGAAAGATATGAAGATAAGACAAAGATGTAAAATGGGATCTAAACGTAAATTAAGGTCAGCAAGACGGCTCATCAGGTAGAGAATCTTGTGCGAAGGCCTGAAAACCTGAATTGGAGCTCTGAATCCCACAATGTGGCAGAAGAACCAACTTCTGAGGCTTGTCCTCTGATCTTCATGGCATGTGCCTTCTCTCTCTCTCTCTCTCTCTCTCTCTCTCTCTCTCTCTCTCTCTCT
>CABHPR010140969.1:7398-23632 GCA_902168415.1 Peromyscus melanophrys | reverse complement strand
CTCTCTCTCTCTCTCTCTCTCTCTCTCTCTCTCTCTCTCTCTCTCTCAGACACACACACACACACACGAAATTAGTAGAAAGTCACAAGTGGTTTATTCATGCTTCTGGTTATTTCCTGATGGGCTATTACACATAAAACTTCTACAAATATTCACAAGTCATTGTACAGATATATATTTCATGTTTTCTTGGGTATATTCTTAGGAGTAGCATGGTTAGATCATATGGTTGATATAAATTCAGCTCTTTAAGAACCTGCCTGTCGGGGCTGGAGAGATAGCTCAGGGGTTAAGAGCACTGCCTGTTCTTCCAAAGGTCCTGAGTTTAATTCCCATGGTATCTCACAACTACCTATAATGAGATCTGGTGCCCTCTTCTGGCCTGCAGGCAGACATTCAGGCAGAACACTATATAAAATAAATAAATATATAAAACACTATATAAAATAAATAAATCTTTAAAAAAAGAATCTGCCTGTTTACTAAAGTGGCTGTACCATCTCATACTTCCAGCAGCTCCATTTGCTCTGTATTCAACATTTGCCATAGTAAATATGTCCCATATTAAACATTCTAAAGCTCTCTGGTAACTCATTTTTCTTTGGTGCCCGATTTCATTCATCCATAGTTTTCTGTTCTCCTTGTCAATCAAACTACTAGTTACAGTTTTGATTCCCCTCAGATAAATTAATCACAATTTAAGTTCAGGGTTGAGGGCTATATCTTGCAGAAGATCACAGGAACCTTGAGATTAAACTCTGATTCAGAGTTATTAGGCATATTATTCTATTTATCTAATCATGAAAAATATTTTCTGATCATCCTTAACTACAGAGAGAGAAATGGACACTGTGGTGGTCTGAATGAGAACGCCCCCCCCCCCCCCAACTCATATATTTGCATGCCTGGTATTGGTTAGTGGAACTGTTTGGTAAGGACTGGAATGTATGACCTTGTTGGAGGAAGTGTTTCACTGGGGGTGGTCTTTAAGCCTTCAAAAAACTCCTAGTGTTCTTCTCTGCTCCTGCGTGGGGATCCAGATGTGAGCTCTCAGCTGCTGCCCCAGCCACCTGTCACCAGGCTTTCACTCCACCAGTACAGACTAACTCTCTAGTTAAACACTTTCTTGTGTAAGCTGACTGTGGTGTTTTGTCACAGCAACAGTGAAGCAGTCAAGACAGAGATATCACTCAGCAGAGATACTAGCACAAGACAGTGCTCTAGGTGGCAGCATATTTCTTTTAAGAGAAATATGGCTCTTGGTCATCTTTAATCGATCCAAGGAATCACCTGGTTACAGCTCCTTATTGTTAGTTACACACTAAATGTGGGCATTTTATCACATTCAGCAATCATTAAGGGCTAGATGAGAGGAAGGTGGCAGCAGTTTGCTTTAACTCTGCTTTCTATTCAATCTTCAATAAATACAAGTATTTACTGAGGTCTGTCTTTGGAAGGTTTACATTCTACTGAGGAAGAAACATAATTACATATATTACACAAGAAAGAGAGCAAAGTAAGAGGGCAGGGTTTCATTTCAAATAGTAACCTGGGTGAAAAGGTGAGCAAAGACTTGAAAAAAGATCCTATGTAAACCACAGAGTGAGCTAGGAAGAAGATCCTTAAGAAAGGGAAGAGTCAAATGCAAAGGCTTAAGGCAGGACTGTGAGGGGATCAAGAAGGAAAATGGCTAACGCGTGTGCATGTGCGTGTGTGTGTGTGCGTGTGTGTGCGTGTGTGTTAGGGCACTAAGCTCGGACCTCAGTGTAACAGGTCAGGGGCAGCATTATTTTTTGTAAATGTGAAGGTGCTAGCCTTCAGGGTTACAGGACATATACAAGTTCTATGTCATGTACTTGGTTTTTTTTGTTCTTTCAAGACAGATTCTCACACAATCCTGGCTGTCCTGTAACTCTAGGCTGGCTTCAAACTCACAAAGATCTGCCTGCCTCCGAAGTGCTGGGAAAACAGGCTGGATTACCAATTCTTAAAAATGGAAAAACTACCCTTTGTTCAAAAATCTTAGAAAAATAGACTTAGACAAGATATGGCTGCAGAAAATAATTTAGGCCCATGTAAGGACTTAATTTAAAATAAATATTATTTGACTTACTTTGAAAAGATCACAATGGTTATAAACACTGTAGAAATCCTAAGCAAAGTGAAGGATGGCTCACACCAAAGACAGGATTAGATTCTGGGTTTAAAAATTATTTTCTTCGTTGGGCCTGGAGAGATGGCTCAGTGGTTAAGAACATTAGCTGCTCTTCCAAAGCACCAGGGTTCAAATCCCAGCACCCATCTGTCTGTAACTACAATTCCAGGGGATCTGACACCTTCACACAGATAGACATGCAGGTAAAACATCAATGGACAAAATAAAAATCAATAAATCATCAAAAAATTAAAAACAAATTTAAAAAACAACTCTTTAAAATTATTTTCTTCAAACAACTGATTTGGGAAGAATAATGGGTGCTTTTTGACCTGTGCCTACAGAATGGAGTCATGCACAAGGACTGAAGACTAAACAGGAGAGGGTTGGGAGCATGCTTTCTTTCAGAGTGGAGTCTCTATTTGTCAAGTCTCCAAAAGATTCTGTTATGATCTGAATAAAACTGTTTTAGACTCAAAAATGGCATAGGGAAGAAATGGCATCTGAAGTGCATCTCACCTCCTTATCCGTAACATGGATCCAGCATTCTGTGCTTCTGAATAGGGTTCAGCATACTTCCTGATTAATGTATTCCTGGACAGTCTGTACTTTCTGTTATAGTGAATGAGACAGACAGATGACACTGATATGGACATAGACACTCTTTTCTGTAGCTAACATTTAAAGAAGGCTGGATAGTCTACTCACTTAGCAGTCCTGACTTTTCCTATCATCTCTTGCATTTTGTTTGTTTATTTGTTTGAGACAGAATCTCTCTATATAGCCTGGAACTCACTAGGTAGACCAGGCTGGCCTCAAACACAGAGCCTCCCCCAAGTGCTAGTATAAAAAGGTGTCTGTTACCATGCCTGCACTTCTGGCCTAGCTTTTCTTGCATTTTGTCAACATTTATTAATAGCTTATGATTGTTAATCCCCCATCTTTATCTGCAATAGTTATATTTTAAATTGGTATACCATTTTTTGTGTGTTGCCCAGAATCTCTAGTACAATGTTAAAAGGTTACATCCAGTTCCCTAGTTTAATGCCTCAGCATTGTACTAACAGTGTGTTGAGCTCACACTTTGAATACTCAGAACTTATCTTGCCTCTGCTTTCATGTCTTAGTTCTCTCCTTCACCACGTGCACTAGTTGCCATTTCCTTTTAGACACTGACAAATCAGTCAGAAATCTCACGTCTTTTCTCCTCTACTCTTAATCTGTTTCAGAATAAGTAATTTACATGGAGTTATTCTTCAGAAACCCCGTGTTTGTTTTATACTCACAGCAGGTCTACTCTTGTGTAGCGCTGGCTTTAGTGGGAGTGCTCAACCTCCACACTAACGACATTCCGCTGGGTAATTCTTTGTCGCTGTTCTAATTTTAGCATCCCTGGCTTTACTGACTGAATGCCAGTAGCAGCCTTCCCCTAGTGCTATCACCAAAAATGATCCGGGTATTCCAACTATCCTCCGAGAGAACAAAACAGCTCGTGGATCAAAACAGCCATTGATTCGGTCAAGTAGAGGATACGGATTCCACCACTTCCTTCTACCCCTTCCCTCAAAACCACTCTTAGCTAACAGCTTCCTCTGGAACCTTGTCTGAATCAGGAGAGTCCCCCGTCTCTGCAGCCAGCCCCTCCCTGCCATAATTCCCATTACCTATCGCAGTACATTGTGACTCTTGGACTCCACGAGACCATTCCACAAGGTCTGAGGTTTTCACATCAATGATAAGACATCATTTGCCTTGTCCCCACTGCACTGCTACTGACATCAAAGGCACACAGCAAGGAGGTGCTAACAAAATACAGTAGCAGTTACTTAAACCTGCATGACTACACACTTAGTCAATAGCATACTTAGACTGCTGGTTTCACTCAAGAATGCCTAGAGACCTGTGCACAGGGCACACACCTGTAACCTCAGTACTAAGGAAGTTTGGTGGTGGAGGATCACAAGTGTGAGGAAAGTCTGGGCTAAGGAGGAAGGTGGAGGGAGAGAAGGAAGAAAGGAATACCAATGAAGTATTAGAAAGTCACTAATGTTATTAAATTTTGTCCTTAAAGTACATAATTTGGCATGAAAGATGTGAAATATGTTTGGTTCTTTATAAATGTGACAGAGTAATAAGGAAAAGTAAGTGGCAATTATCAAATTCTCATGTGGTATCAAACATTCAAAATTATCTGAAATGCTATTAAAACAGCTTTCTCTCTTAAAATTTTTCTTTTAAAAAATGTGTATGTGCATGAGTTTACCATATGTATGCAGGAGCCCACAACAGAGATCTGGAAGGGGTTGTCAGGTCCCCTGGAACTGGAATTACAGATGGTTCTGAGATGCCAGGTGAGTGCTGGGAATAGACCCTGGTTCCTCTGCAAGAGTATCAAGTGCTGAGCTAGCCCTAGGCTTCTCTTTTTCGTAAGAGGTTTGATACCTATGTAAGTCTATGAGGGGATAGATTTCTTTTCTTTATATACTTAAACCAACACAATGTGTAAGAGAGCGATGCCAGCCCAAGCATGAGGATCCAATGGCTTTCTAACAGCACAGTACAAGAGCTTTAAAAACCTGCTTCAAAACAATGCTGCTCTTCTCCCTGAATTTTTCATTTCAGATGATATGGTTTATTTTCCATAAAATATTATTTGTTAAACTGGAATGTGTATATTACTTTTGAATGAGTATTTAAAACTTTCTTAGCCTGGTGTGGTGGTGGTGCACGCCTTTAATCCCAGCACTCAGAAGGCAGAGAAAGGCGGATCTCTGAGTTCAATGCCAGCCTGGTCTACAGAGTGAGTCCCAGGCTACAGACAGGGTTTTGGAAACCCTGTTTAAAAAAAGAAAAACAAACCCAAGAAAACAAAACAAGGGGCTGGAGAGATGGCTCAGAGGTTCAGAGCACTGACTGCTCTTCCAGAGGACCTGAGTTTAATTCCCAGCAACCACATGGTGGCTCACAACCATCTGTAATGAGATCTGGCACCCTCTTCTGTATACATAATAAATAAATAAATCTTTAAAAAAAAAAAAAAAACTTCCTTGATTTTAATTTCTAGTGGGGTAATATCAATATCCCACTTACATGAATTTTTTTAAGGTCTTAATAAGTTGAGAGTATAAAGATGTCTTGAGAACAAAAAGCCTAGGAACTATTAGTCTATCAGTCCATTTTATTGTTTTTGTGAAACATATTTCTTACTACTCCTCAAATTCTGGTTTCAGTATGTGTCCATCATCCATCCTTCTCAACTAGAATGGAAGCTCTGAAAAGCAGAGACCTTGTCCGCCTTGTATATATGACATCCCTAGTGCAGAAATGGAGTGAGTTTGATGAGAGGCTGTGGTGTAGCTCAGTGGCAGAGTTACTTGCCCAACATTTGCAAAGCCCTGACTCAATCCCCAGCATCACACGCACGTGCGCATGCGCACACACACTCAATTTGATGAACAGAATGAATTTAAGGAATGGACTGTATCTTTAAGGAACAACAAAAGAAGAATCATTTTATGGAACACACACATACTTTCAATAACAAAAGAAGAATCATTTTATGGAACACACACATACTTTCAATGACGAACAATTTAAGGATGAAGGAACAGCCACTGAGGATGATGATACAGGTATGAATCACTCTTCCACGGGGAAGGAGCCACTGTTCTCCTTCACATTGCCTTCTAAGACAAGCTGGCCAGCTCATGTGCCAGCCACAGGTGTCAGCCCTGCTTCTTGCTAGCTGTAGCTACTTCTACCTCATGTCAGACCCTGTGGACTATCAGTACTGCTGGCCGTTTTATACAGGCGTAGATATCCCATACTGAGAGAGAGGCCAGAGTGTGCAAGCTGACCTTCCGCACTGCAAGTGTTGCTGTGGCTCTGCTAACTGCCCTTCTAATTTCCTGAGGATACCTGTTCCCATGGTCTGGAACTAGACTTCTACTTTTACATCTTAGGAGACACTTTAGTAAGATGGGACAGCTCTGCACTCTGTGTACATGCTAGCACTTACCTTATCCAGCAGTTCTTTCAGACAGACAGACAGAGACACTCTTTACAACATTAAATAGAATGAGAAAACAAAAGGAGATGGGATAAGGCTAAGATCAGTCAGCCATAAACCAGAAGACACTGGTAAAGCCACAGAAGAAAACAGAGCAGAAATGACGGTTCACAGCCAAAGACTCTGGGGTTATTTAAGATTTATGTTATTTTTACTTATGTGTTTATGTGAATAAGTATGTGCATGTTTGAGTGTAGGTGGTCACAGAGTCCAGAACAGGGACTCCTGGCATCAAAACCCCTAGAGCTGGAGTTACAGGCAACTGTGAGTGGTCAGATTCAGGCGCAGTAAGTGCTCTTAAACACTGGGCCATCTCAGCCTTTCTAGAACCAGTCAGAATAGGAAGAATCAGCCATATGTTCTACAGATTGACCTAAAAACATCTATACTATACTGAGACACAATATTTGAGAGTAAGAATCTCAAATCAAACAACGATTACATTATTCTATCTGAAACAAAGGCAGACTCTGAAGCCTTACTGCTCTAAGAAAACAAACATACACAGTAGCTGAATAACCTGACTGCCATCCCTAGACAGGAAATAATTTCTTAAATAAAGATAAGGCGAAAGATTTCATCTCACCACTCACTCGTAAACGATGGGTATTAGGGCCATTAGAGTAAGACATCCTATGGAGGGAGCATAAGGGGACAGTAAAGACAGTGCTCAGAGCTCTCAGACTAGCGAGGGGGACAAAATGCAAGTTAACAAGTTGAAGACGGTGGCAGTTCTGACATTTCAAGACAGGTGCCCAAATGGTGGAGATTTGTTTTAGTGGGCAGGAGTGGGATGAAGGACGAGTCTGAGACTATTCTGAGAAAAGAAAATACACCTGAGAGTTCTCAGAGATGAACGGGGCTTTGGTGTAAATGGGTGAGGGAAGAACAACAAGACAAAGGCACTACGAACAGTCTATTTGATTTTCTGACCTCGTGGAGGCTGGGACAACCGCTAAGGTCTGTGAGACAGATTACAAGGATTGTTTTCAAGAAACAGTGGAACTCACAGGCTCCAGTCCAAGCCCCTTAGGGAGCAGAACACATAGGATCTTCTGAGAAGAGTGGGTAAGGCCTGACTGGGATCAAAGCCAGGCTTTAGACTGTAGTGATTAGGCAGATGGAGATGCTACGGGTTGAGAGGAAAACAAAACAAAACAAAACAAAAAACCTAGAAAACCAGGAGCAGAAAATGTGACTCAGTAGTAGAGCACTTGCCCAGGACGCCTATATGTAGCTGAGAGTTCAATGCCCAGTCCCGTCTGGTGGAAACACTGCTTTCCAGAATCAGATCACTAATACTTCAAGAGTAGAGTAAATGAATACTGGGTGCGTGGCTCACTGGCAATCATATTCCAGCACTCAGAAGACTGCCCCACATTCCAGACCAGCTTGAACCCTATTTAAAAAATAAACCCAACTACATCCAAATGGGAATTTATTGGTTTTCAGGTTATCTCCTTATATTAAACATAGTCTACCTTATATTTGTTCCTTAATAAAGGAGTTAAGCCAGATGCATACCTTTTCTGCTTTTTTGTCAGAAATGTCCTGCTTTTCCAAAACAGCCATGCTCTCCTTCAAGTTCTTCACAATATCTGCTGGAGATTTGTGAGACTTGCCAAACGGGAACGGCATGACGGCAGCACCAGAGGCTTCCACTGCACTCTGCCTGCTAGACCTGCAACACAGCAAAGATCATAAGAAAGAAGTAGGGCCAACAGAAGACACACTTCACATTCTAATCTGTAAATAAAGCCATTGTGGGGGCCAGAGACAGCTCAGCACCTAAGAGCATTTGCTGCTCTTCCAGAGGGACAGGGCTTTGGTTCCCAGCACTCACAACTATCTGATACCCTGTTCTGGCCTCCTCAGACACATGGTGTATAGACGTACATGCAAGCAAACCCCCCATACACATAAAATAAATGTTTTGAAAACTTAACACTCTTAGCTTTTTAAGCACCATTTTATTTTTCCCCCAATCTTCTGCTTGTCTAATCACCCAAACAGGTACCTGTGGATGCCTCTGACATGTATGGCAGCAGAATGTACATCTGGCAGGGCAACTACTACTATCGGATCCAATGCTAAGTACTTTACTCATTCAAACAACCCTGGCAGTCATTACTTCTTCCTTACAGATGAGGTTAGTAAGGTTGACAATTTGGCTCAAGGTAAAAACAAGCTCCAGTTCCTACTGACCTTGTCCTTAATTGTAATACTATGCCTCCAATTGACAGTGTCTATTCTACAGCTGAGGAAAGCAAGACAAAAACCAAGAGATGGAGCTCAACTAAATAGCAGCAGCAGCAAACACGCTCTTATCCCAGAGGTTATGTTGCTCCCCAAAAACACCCCAGTAGACTTGTCTTATGTGCATGTACTTCTTTGGCATCTGAGTATTTCAGAGCTGGAGGGAACCTTGACAACACCTTGGGTCAATCTCCCATCAGATCTTTAAGGTTGTTACATCATGGACTTTCTACTCTTCTAGTGCAGATGTGACCATCCTTGATCAAAGGTTTGTGATGGGGGTTTGTAGTAGTGGAAACCAACATTTCAACTATACAAATCACAATGTTACTTTATCTGAAGAAGGGCTACAGCTATCTAAAAGCTACCACAAAGAAACTCAAGAGGACAGTCAAGCCCACTCATAATTTCAGCACCTGGGAGGCAAGGCAGGAGAAGCTAGACTGATCTCACAGAAGCTCCAGGCAGCCAGGGCTACAGAGTGAGCGGCTGTCAAAACAAACTTAACAGAACAACAATGGAAGCGACTGACATGGTAACACGTTGGAAGTCACTAGGTTTTTTTGTTTGCTTTTTCATTAAAAGGACTGAAAAGAAGAGCTGGGAGTGGGTAGGAAATGGGCCTATTATTTGCAAATATTTGCAAAACCCTGGGTTCAATTCCCAGTGACGGGAAAAATAAATAAAAATTTCCAAGTTGAACCAAAGGCATTAATGGACATTAAATAACTTCATATCAAATATAATACTGCAGCCCAGTTTTGTGTTTTCCTTTGGAAACATGCATATTTCATTATTACCTCCACTGCACAGCGTCTTAACACTTCCTTTGACTTTTGATGATTCATTTGAAAATTTTGAACTTTTCCCCCAATATGACACAGAAAAATGCATGTCTGTTTACAAAGAACAAATAGGGGAAAGAACATGTAGATTTGCTGCTAATATTAAGCCTACAATTAAATCATAAATACATTATTTCTCAACAAGTGTTTTTTTTTTTTCTTTCTTTTTTTCTTTTTTTGAGACAGGGTTTCTCTGTGTAGCTTTGGAGCCTGTCCTGGAACTCACTTGGTAGTCCAGTCTGGCCTCGAACTCACAGAGATCCGCCTGGCTCTGCTTCCCGAGTGCTGGGATTAAAGGCGTGCGCCACCAACGCCCGGCTCTCAACAAGTTTTAATGTGATGATCTCTTCTGACCAATCCACTCCCTGTCTCAGTTTCTATTATCTTACAAATCCTATTCTGAGCCGGGTGGTGGTGGTGGTGGTGGTGGTGGTGGTGGTGGTGGTGCTGCTGGTGCTGCTGCTGCTGCTGCTGCTGCTGCTGCTGCTGCTGCTGCACACCTTTAATCCCAGCACTCCAGAGGCAGAGGCAGTGAATCTCCAAGTTCGAGACCAGCCTGGTCTGCAGAGTGAGTTCCAGGACAACCAGGGCCGCACAGAGAACCCCTGTGGTGGGGAGAACAAAACAAAACACAATCAACCCCCACCAAACAAACCTCACACCCTATTTTCATCAAATTAAAATGGCGTCTTCATTAGCCAAAGCAACAGTTTAACACATGTCCTTCATCATGGGTTCTCACAACTCAAATCCACTTCTAAGCATCTTTTTTTATTTTTTTAATTTTTTTAAACATAATTTCATTCATTCATTCATTCATTCATTCATTCATTCATTCATTCATTTATTTATTTATTCTGGAGCTGAGGATCGAACCCAGGGCCTTGTGCTTGCTAGGCAAGTGCTCTACCACTGAGCTAGATCCCCAACCCCCTAAGCATCTTTTTTAAATAAGACGTTTGGGTGACTGCTATGTTTTCTATTACCATTCCCTTAAACCTTTTTTGGGGGTAGGAGCAAACAGGCTATCTCTGCATACACAGAAGGTCACATAGTACAGTCTCTGAAAAGATTATCTTTCTGTACCTGCATTCTGTATCTGGAACTGTGCAGAAAGTGCTATGGAGCTATGTGGATGTTTTCAGCTCTGGCTAGACCATGGAAGAGGTGATCAGGTTAAAGGAGGTTTAAAGAGTCCTATAGGGTGTTGGTCACAACACAAAACACAGCTGCCAGGGAGATCATGTATATAAAACTCCTCTGTTCAGGAAAGGTTATGAAATAATTATTCTTCTTAATTGATCCACCAAACAAGAACATAAAAACAAATCCAATGCACTAACATGTACTCAAGACAACAAGCAGATGCTCCACGAAGGACCCAATCACATCAGGAAGCTTACTCACAACGGACAAAAACCCCTTCATTAGTATCACTAAGTTTCTAAAACCCCAGCTAGAGTAAAAGCACAGGTGCCTATTGTGACAGTAATCAGTGATGTGTGCTTGAATCCCAAGGGTCTGGAGGCCAAGGGTGACTTGAAACGGGCGGTATAATTTAACACGTCACTTCAGGCCACAGGGACACGTAGAGCACTGGAGGCTCAGCTTGGGACTGCATCTGCTACTTCCTGCTTTGCCTTCTTATTCCCCACCAGTGGCCTTCCTCTGCATTTATCACTTTTCTGAAATTAATTCAATGACTCATCTTTGCTCTGATGTTAATGTCCTTCAAGGTTTTGGCCGACTCCCTTGCCCTCTATTTGCTCTGTCAGCCTCATCTATAGTTTCAACAACTGATACGTGCATGTCATCCTAACACCCAACTCTCATCCAAGGCCTGCTTCTTGATTCTTGTGTCACAGCATCCCGCCCCATTCCATCACAACACTTGGCCATGATAGCAGATGCCACTTGCTTAACTCTCCCATATGATCAGATCACAATTTTGAGTCAATTCTATTTTGTAAATCTCTATGTTTTAGGACATCTGGCATTCTCCATGTAGGCCAGAGGTTGCAATGGAGTCCCCAGTTCTCGTAGGACCTGATGAGAATTCATATGCTGCAAACGTAACCCTCCACGCACACAGTGAGAGGCTGAAACTTAAATTGGAGGCTTTCCTGTCATGAGGACGGACCCTCATGTGCCTTGTGTAAGAGCTTGCACTTTCTTGTGCACGTGAGGACACAGACCTCACCACCTGTTCAGCCAGAAACTTGTTATGGAATTCAGCCTCCAGAACTGTCTGTCACAGCAGTACACAATAGAGTAAGGCAAGGATGATAAGAGTGTTGGTTGTCATGATGACTGAGGCAGTACCTGACCTATGGAAAGAGTACTGCCATCATTGAAAAGGAAGCATTGCTTTTTGGTTGGTGTCCACAAAAGCCTAATCCTGTGAGTTTGCATATTCTCAGATGAGGTATAAGTGAGAATAATGAATATTTCCTATCTGTTGCTGTATCTAAGTCCATCACTGAGAAATAAACACCTAGCTTTTAAAGAAACGGTTCTACTGTTCATTCTGAGAAACTCTACCATTAAGGTTTACCTAAGGAACAATGAGATGCTATTAGTGAGTCAAAATGTATTCTCTTAATTTCTTGCTTTTATATTTGTACTTGTTTACACTGGTATCCACCCTCTTCCCCAAAATAGATGAGCAACCAGAGGATACTAGAAACGGTCACTTCTGCTTGAAACTTTACCAACAAAATATCCAAGCCATTCAAGTTAGGACTGTTAGGTACTACCACTTTGGCAACTGGATTGCTCTGGTTTATGCACCACACTATTTACCCACATGCTAATAAATACTGAAAAAAAAATCAGATGACCCATAAGTCAGTATCAGGACACAGTCATTCATTCAATAATATATCCTACAAACTTATCTAGTGCTTGCTTTACAGACAAAATTCTGGTGTGCATGGATGTGGGTGTGTGTTTGGAGACAATAATGAAAACTGCTAAATGACAACACATTCCTAGATAGCTGACTTCATAAAACTCTATATTAACATATGTGTTAGATCTGACTCATCAACCTGGTGGTCAAATGCAAACAGTAAAAATGGAAAAAAAAAAAAAAAAAAAAAAAAGCCCACACACTGTAAGGTGATTGCATCTGAGGGCCATTAGGGTCCCCGATTAAGTGTGCAGTCATAGAAAGTGTGAATGCAGTACAAACTCTATGACTCAATGCTATACTACCATGGTTAATGCTACTTAATCCATACAATTACCAAATAAGCAGATACTCTTTCTAAATATTAAGCTATTTAATAGTACAGGGTAATTACGGAAGGCATAGTGATTAATTACATGGATTTTAAAGACAGTCTGAGACTAGATTCAAATCTTGATTTCACCGGACCTCAACTTAAGACTAAGCACCCTTTCCTTACATATGAAATGTGAAAAACAGCAGCTACTAATGTGATGTACAAATAAAAATACTTCAAACATGGACTGGAGAGATGGTTCAGAGGTTAGGAGCACTAGCTGCTCTTCCAGAGGTCCTGAGTTCAATTCCCAGCAACCACACGGTGGCTCACAATCATTTGTAAAGAGATCTGGTGCCCTCTTCTGGCCTGCAGGCATACATGCAGACAGAACACTGCATACATAATAAATAAAGAAATCTTAAAAAAAAATACTTCAAACACAAGTATTTCCATTTGCACATCACGGGCTGGAGAGATGGGTGAGTGGTTAAGAGCATGTGCTGCTCTCCTCCAGGACTGGAGTTCAATTCTTATCACCATACCAGGTGGTTCACAAGTACCCATAACTCCATCTCCAGGGGCATCTGAAACCCCTGGCCTCTGTCAGCATGTGCACACACACAACAGAGGCATACATATAATTCAAAAAATAACAAAAAAAATTTCATCTGTACATCACACTGTAAAGCAGCTGTTGTTTGAAACACATAAAAAAAATTTGAATAGAAGGGGCTAGCTACCTACCCTTGCCTCTAAACTCTGATTCATGACTACTAATTTCAGAATAAAAACAAATAGGTTATCTATTATTGTGTAACAAAGTGAGAGTGTATATCCTTCCCTTTTGTGCTTGTAACTAAAAAAACTCCATTCAGCTTTTAGAAAGAAGGGAGGCCTGCCTTTCTCAAATAAAATTAAAATTAAACCAGGAAGATCTTTAAGAAGCCAGCTGAAGCCTTGGTTAATTACCAAAGCCACCAGAAGCGTAACTCTAAACTAACTATACCAAAACTAAACCAAAGCTCAGGAGACACTGGATAGAGTGGGTTTGGCAATTAACAGAGACTTTTCAGGCCTAGGCATGGTAGCCCACACATTTAATCCTAGCACTTGAGAGGTAGATGTAGTAACTTTGATATCAGACTGCATAGTGTCTGTCTGTCTGTCTCTGTCTCTCTGTCTCTCTCTCTCTCTCTCTCACACACACACACATACCCCTTTTGCTGTTTCCCCAAAAAGCCTTCTCCCCTTATCTTTCCAGATCTTATGTAACCTGACATCAATTTATCCATCTCTCTTCTCTATTATTATAGGTCCCACGAAAGCAAGGGCTTTGTTGATTTCATTGCTTCATTACATGTTTTTACCTATGATCTGATACTTACAGGCTATTTAGTTATTTCTTTTTTCCATTTTCTGTGTATATGTGTTGTAACATGTATGTATGTATGTATGTTTGAATGTGTGGTGAGCACATGTGTGTGCATTCACAAAGGCCTGAAGTTGATGATGTAGGGACTCGTACTTGATGCTCTTCGACCTTATTCATAGAGGCCCAGAGCTCACTGATAAGGCTAGTCTTACTAGCCAGCTTGCTCTGGAAACCTTCCTGTCTCAGGGATCCAGACCTGGAATTACAGGGAGACCACCTCAGCCACCAGCATTTATGTGGAGTGGGGACCTGAAGGCCAGTCCTCACACTGTGCTTACACGGCAGCACTTTCACCACTGAGCCGTCTCCCCAGGCCTTGTATCGTCGTATAGAATAGAGTATTTCTTCTAATTCTCGAAAAATCGGAGTGGTGTTCTGATGCTTCCTTCCTAAGACAGATCCTATTTGATCTCTAGTCTGTTCTATACATGACTAAGAGGGCTCAAAAAGTACTGGCTGGAGCTGAGACGGGGTACATACCTGTAATCCTAGCATTTGGAAGCAGAATCAGGGGGACTGCTACCAATTCAAGGCTAGTTGCTGTGCATATGGAGTTCCAGGCCAGCCAGGATAATACGGCAAGACTCTGCTCTCACCCCAACCAAAAGACAGAGAAAAAACAAAAAACAAAAAACAACAAAAAAAAAACCTGAATGGCTTTCCAAATATCATGAAGTCAGAAAAGGAGAAGACCTGGGCGTTAAGAATTAGGTCCTGCCGGGCGTTGGTGGCGCACGCCTTTAATCCCAGCACTCGGGAGGCAGAGCCAGGCGGATCTCTGTGAGTTCGAGGCCAGCCTGGGCTACCAAGCGAGTTCCAGGAAAGGCACAAAGCTACACAGAGAAACCCTGTCTCGAAAAACCAAAAAAAAAAAAAAAAAAAAGAATTAGGTCCTAACCAACTTTTTACACAGTATTTATCAGCCTATCCAGTATCTTTCGTGTTATAAACATCTATTCATTATTTATCAGTAATCTTAGGAATAGCCTATTCTTAAATCTAAAAACTCCCTTTACCAAAGTATCCTAATACCGGCTTCTCTACAATTTATGTACAAAGAAACTGACATTTCTTTAAATCAGTCAGAGTAGAATTCTCAGAACTAGAGCCAAATGCTGGGAAATCTAAAATTAATTGTGAAAACTGACATGAAAACTACCTGCAATTTCTCTTAAATAAAAATGTTTGCTGGGCAGTAGTGGCGCACGCCTTCAATCACAGCACTCGGAGGCAGAGGCAGGTGAAATCTCTGAGTTTGAGGCCAGCCTGGTCTACAGAATGAATTCCAGGACAGCCAGAGCTACACAGAAAAACCCTGTCTCAAAAAACCAACCCTCGCCGGGCGTTGGTGGCGCACGCCTTTAATCCCAGCACTCGGGAGGCAGAGCCAGGTGGATCTCTGTGAGTTCGAGGCCAGCCTGGGCTACCAAGTGAGCTCCAGGAAAGGCGCAAAGCTACACAGAGAAACCCTGTCTTGAAAAACCAAAACAAACAAAAAAAAACAAACAAAAAAACCCTCACTCCCAACCCCCTGCAAAAAACACAAGTTTAAAATATAAAACTACACATATACTATAATCCTACTTGTGATATTTATGTGGGGGAGAGGAGGTATGCATGGGAATGCTACAGCATACATGTATAACAAGTCAGAGGACAACTTGAAGGAGTAAATTCTCTTCATCATATGGGTCCTGGGACTCAAACTTGATCACCAGGCCTGGCAGCCAAGTGACCCCACACACTGACCCATCTTGCCAGCCTTCAATCTGTGATCTTTACATTCAGAGGCATATGCTGGCTGAAAAGAACACAAAAGCATAGTAATAGGTAATAAGAACTACCGGTTTTCATTAAAGTTAGAAATTTATCATGTACAACGTAACATCTACAAAAAGATTTGTATGTGTGAAGGTATCCATGGAAGCCAGGAGAGGGTATCAGATCCCTCTGGTGGTGGCTTATGGGTGCTAGGAAGTGAATGTAGGTCCTCTAGAAAGCAGAAAGCACCCTTAATCAATGAGCATCTTTCTAACCCAGATGTAACATTGGTATAGTAATTATTTCAAGATCATTTCGCACTAGAAGGAACTAGAGAAATACTAATGAAAGAATGGAAAACAGGTAACAACAGGCCTGGGACATGCCAAAACAGATGTACAGGCCTAGGATTTCACAGGTCACTTTGGGCATAAAAATAAATAATAATAATAATAATAATAATAATAATAATAATAATAATAATAA
>CABHPR010140967.1:16365-34499 GCA_902168415.1 Peromyscus melanophrys | reverse complement strand
CCAGCACAGGTCCTCTCGGTGTTTGTCACCAGGAGTTAACCATATAGATGGGGCCAACGCAAAATGAAGATAGGGTGCCTTTTGCCAAAGGCACAGAAATGTGTTCCAATTAATATAAAAGTCTCTTCCTTTTGCCTACAGTCTTCTGACTTGCCATGTGGTTTTTTAAAATGATTTGTATTTAATGCCACTCTAAGTAAAAGAAACTTCAAAAATTTCAATTGTTAGCATGAACCTTCCCTTTCATTTCTACAGTATCAGCTCAAATGCAAACAAAGGAGTATTGAACCCATATGCTAAGCGGCCAAAAGTACATGATTTGCATATTCCATTCTGACTGGAACAATGGAAACCGCTCAGAACCAAGTCAACTGCTTTTGCTTCACTTCTCTTGTTTTTAATTGAAAAGTCATACAATATATTCTGATCATGGTTCCCCCTCCCCCATCTCCTCCCGGATCCTCTCCACCTCCCGCCCTCCAGCTCCACGCCTCCTCCCTCCCTCCTTCTTCCTCTTCCTCCCTCCCTTTCTCTCAAACAGGTCAATAAAAAATTACTTCTTGATCTCAACAAGCGCTACCGGCATTCTCTGCTGCTGGCTTCTCAATGAAAGAGGAAAAATTAGCAGCAAAGGGATGAGTTACCCTTTGTGCCTTCATTTCCAGAGCTATCTCTTGACAAAGGCAGGTAGTAAAATGAATAGGAACAAGAGATTAGGCTCCTTACCCACCCTGATTCTTAGAAAACCACTGGCTTCCATGTGGGGGTGGGGGGTGGGGGGTGGGGGGTGGGGGGGTTAGGTTTTAATCTAGTCATGGAATGTAAAAGTGTGGCCTCCTGGAGCGATCAGCCTCCTTTTCCCTCCACAGCTAATTGTGTTGTAGACAAAACATACTTTTCTTGAATTCCCCTGAAAGTTCATGGACTCTCATACATGGTGGACACACAGAGTACGGCATCCCTGTGGATGCTCTCTGTAAATAGGGTGGCAAGGAAGTACAGTGTGCATAGTGTACATTCTTCCTGTTCTGTGTGTGTGTGTGTGTGTGTGTGTGTGTGTGTGTGTGTGTATGTGTGTGTGTGTATGTGTGTGTGTGTGTGTGTGTGTGTGTGTGTGTGTGTGTGTGTGTATGTGTGTGGTCTACAGGTGTGTCTGTGCACCACATGCTTGCCTGGTGCTCACAGAGGCCAGAGGAGGGTGGCCCTAGGACTGGAATTATAGACAGTTATGAACTACCTTGTGGGTGCTGGGATACCAAACCTGGGTCCTCTGGAAGAGCAACCAGTGTTCTTAACTGAAGAGCCATTTTTCTAGCCCCCACAAATCAGACTTTGAATGTGTGGGCAGACAACCCTCCAGCCTACTAAAGGACCCTGTGCAGCTGCCCAGGTGACCTCTCTTGGGGTGGGCTTTGCCCTCAAGAGTGAGCATGCATGGAAATAGGAAAGAGATCATGGGATGTGGAAGGTGCACTTGTAAGGAACACTAGCCACTTTTCACACAGAAGGGCGTAGACAGTACGAGTCTGGGCAGCCAGTGGCATTGATTGCCGAAGGAACAGCACCCCCAAATACAGGCCATGCCAACAAAAAGGGCACACACAGAGGTGAGAGATCAAAGGGAATGAAGAGCTGGAGAAGAGGCTTAATTAATGCTCTATCCTGGAGATTCCTGGGGAAATCGACTAAATGGTGACGAGGATCCCGAGAAAGAAAGACACAGGTTGCATTGAAAATCCTCTTAATCAAAACTGCTTGAGACCAAAAGTGTTTCAGATTTTTGTACTTTTTGATTTATTTGTGTATACTGCTGGGCGGTGGTGGCTCTTGCCTTTAATCCCAACACTCGGGAGGCAGAGCCAGGTGGATCTCTGTGAGTTTGAGGCCAGCCTGGTCTACAGAGCGAGTTCCAGGACAGGCACCAAATCTACACAGAGAAACCCTGTCTCAAAAAACAAAACAAAACAAAACAAAACAAAACAAAAGAACAAATGCCTTATTTGTATATACTTACATAAAGGGGTATTGCTCTGGAGGTGGACCCAAGACCAGATGACAAATTCATTCATTTATGTTTTCTGTACTCCTTAAATTTGTGGTCTGAAGGTAGCTTTGTACAAGGTTTTTTTAATAATTTCATGAAACATGAAACAAAAACTTGCAGTATGGGATATGTTAGCCCTCAGAAGTTTCCAGTTTTGGGGCATCTGAGACTGAGGGTTCGTACGAGAGATGTTTCTCCTGGACTGGCCAGTGATTATCAGCATCAATCCATGGCCATTTGGATATATCTGCAGGCACTGAGGACTCTCTATGATATCCCCCAAACTCCTGAGGTGTGCTGGTATGGATGTGACCCTTCAAAGTGTCAACCCTGCTGCACAACTCTGCCCCCCATCCCCTTTTCCCTGCTCTATCCTTGGTAAGAAGCCCAAATAATTCCAAGAACAAAGCAGCTTCCTTCCTCCCCCGTGGAGAATCCCACCTCTGCTTTCCCCAAGTTTTCATTATGAAAACAGGCAGGAAACAGACTACCCAGATAGTAGTTAATGGAGGGCCACCAGCTTACCAGACACCAAGACCAGCTGTGTTTCTGTGAGGTTTTGCAATACAGCAGCTGAAGGCTGTCCCAGGGAGGGTTTCACCACTGGATGATTCTGTCCATCATCGCCTGCAGACAAGTCTTTTGTGGTAGCTCAGAATAGGCTTTCTCAGCCTCAGCCCTGCCAACATTTTGGGTGAGATAACTGTTGAGAGACACTGTTCTATGGACTGCGAGAAGCTTACACCCGTCCTTGGCCTCTGTGCTGCTTAGGTGTTTGTTCGCTTGTTTTTGTTTTTGTGTTTTTCCAGTTTAACACAAGCTAGAGTCATCTGGGAAGATGGAACCTCAACTTAGAAAATGCCTCAATCACATTGGCCAGTGGGCAAGCGTGTGGGGGAATTTTCTCGGTTGATGTGGCAGGGCCCCTGGGTAGCAGTCCTGGGTGGTATCAGAAAGCAAACTGAGTGAGCCATGAAAGCGAGCCTGCAAGCGGCGACTCTCCACGCTCCCTGCTTCAGTTCCTGCCTCCAGGTTTCTACCCTGACTTCGATGACAGACTATGATCAGAATAAGCCGAACAATCCCTTTCCCGTCGAGTTGGTTTTGGTCATGGTCTTTATCTCAGCAATAGAAAGAAAACTCCGTGCACGACCATCATGTCACTGAACATTGCCAGATGTCACCCTGTGTAACATTCACTGATCACTGTCTCTGCTGCTCAGGAACACAGCTGAGGACACCAGTGCTTTCTGCAGTGGCCGGTGTCTGCTTTCTGAAGACGTCTCTTTATTCCCTATAGGCCCCAGTCCCCACTCCAGGGTACACTGACAAGGCTTCAGTGGGAAGTAAAGCTACTGCTTACTGCCGAGTCTCCTCGCTCTGGGCCCACACAGAGAGAGTGATGTCAGCATCTGAAATCACCACACACACACACACACACACACACACACACACACACACACACACACTGCTCTAGTCACTGTTCTATTGCTGCAAAGAGACACCATGACCAAGGCAACTCTCAAAAAGAAAGCATTGAACTGGGGACTTGCTCACAGTTTCAAAGATTAAGTCCATTAACATCATGGTGCTGGAGCAATGGCTGAGAACTACATCCTGCTCCACACACTGAGAGAGACGGACACTGCCTTGGCATAGACTTTTGAAACCTCAAAGTGGCACACTTCTTCCAACAAGGCCACACCTCCTGGTTCTTCTGATCCCTTCAACTAGTGCTACTTCCCGGTGAGGAAGCATTCAGATAGATGAGCTGGTGGGAGTCACTCTTATCATTCTTATTCACACACACACACACACACAGGCACACACGCACACACGCACACACGCACACACGCACACACGCACACGCACACACACGCACACGCACGCGCACACACACACGCACGCGCACACACACGCACACGCACACGCACGCGCGCACACACACGCACACGCACGCGCACACACACACACACACACACACACACGCACGCACGCACACAGGCACACTTGAAACCTACACAGGTTTTTGTCAACATACCATTCCTTTTCTAACTCTCTAGAGTAGTGCATGTTAATATTTGGCAATAGCTTGATATTCATCAGCCTTGTTACATGTCCTGTATCATTTAATTCTCACGGAGGAAAAAAAAAAAAAACCTCCAATGAAGTGGTCTGTCCATTCTTACAGATGGGAAATGAGATCGGGAATTAATGAATAACTTGTCCAAGATCACCAAGGTATAAATGGATTTGAACTTGGATTTCTTATTCTTCTCAGTTTTATTTTATGTGTATGGGTATTTTATCTGCATGTTTGTCTGTGTACCATATGCATGCCTGGTACTTATGGAGGAAGAAGAAGGCATCAGTACCTGAGCTGGAGTTATGACCTGAGGATTGAACCTGGATCCTCTGGGAAAGCAGCTGGCACACTTAACTGCTGAGCCACCTCTCCAGACTCTTGAACTTGAGTTTTTTTAGCTGCTAATCTGAGACCCTTTCCCTTCTACTGACACCTCTGAAGTTGAGTGCCTGTGAGAGCCATCTGAGGGTTCATTTTGCGCACAGTGCACATTCTCAGGTCTTACTCCCAGATGCTGGATCAGCAAGGGTAGAGCAATCCCTATGACTAGGGCATCAGCACACCCATCCTTGGACTGATGCAGGTGGTCTGTAGAGGTTACAGTAGGAGCCCTGACCTCCATTCCACTACAGAATGTGGTGATTCCTGGGGAGCCACTGGCAAACAAGGAAGGGGGAAGAGGCTACTGGAAAGGCCAGGGACACTCTGGCCATGTGGAATTGAAGGAGTTGCTTCTCCCTTTTCCTTCATCCTTGCAGTCTCAATCAAATGTCTGACCATGCCGATACCACACCCCAAATTCTACTCCCAGAGGGACGCCCCTTGCTTTTTCCTGCTCTTGTGCAACCAAGCACATATGCTCAGCTGGCTGATTCTCCAGCAGGAACTCGGCTCCCTGACAGTTACCCACAAGGCTCTTTCTTTGGCTTACTGTCATAACTGGACACAACCCCATAGCAGCGCATTTGTCCAAAGATGCTTTAAGAAATCCTTGGCCTTCCATAGAGATTTCCCTAAAATACTGACTCCTGTTTGGACTCCTAAAACCCTGGATGAGCCCCAAAGTTGGTTGCCTGTCTGGCCTTTTTTTTTTTTTTTTTTTTTTTTTTTTGCTTTGAAGTGGTAAGGCGAAGCCAGAGGTGTAAGACACTCTGCAGCAATGTGCCTCCAGTGAAGAACATCGTAGCCATGATAGGAACTCAGAGCCCATTCAAATTCAATAGATCATCTAGGGACTCTCTCTCTCAAGGTTTAGATCTAGCCAAAGGGAAAAGAATGTTTGAGGCAGGCTTATGTTTCAAACTCCAGCTCTCCCAAATCCCCAAAGGGACATAAAAGAAAACCTACAGAGAAAACCCTTTGCTCATTGTATCCACTGCTTGTTTGCAAGCAATTGTGTGTCTGCCCTGCGACACTCCCCAGGGGCAAGGCACTTTTAAATAGGTATCTGTAATGTGGCACACCCAGCCTTTCACCTCCCCAGCTTGTTTCTGACCTGCAGGGCTCTTCTTTCCCTAGCCCAGCCATTGCTGCTGGTGACTCTGTCTCTCATTCCGGGAGGTGCAGCTTCCTGGACAGGTCTGTTGGCACTCCTGTGACCCAGATTTGAGCCCAGCTGCTGTCCTTAATTGTTCTTTCCCATTTCACCATTTCCAGAGAGCCAAATCCTGTTCACAACTGTGCTACTAACCCAGCTGCGCCGTTCAGACGAAAGACAGACTGTTGACTCACTCAGAGCTAGAGTGCTGGAGCCTGAGGTTCTGAAGAGACAATCCCATCATCTGTGGTGTCTGCATGTCTCCTCTGTCCCTGGGAGGGAGGGAGCTGGGAATGAAGTTCTTTTTCATTATGCCACTGGTTGTTGACTTCTAATCAGAGGCTGCTATGTGTGCAATGTAGACTCTCTAACTTGAGGGTAGACTTTCCAAGAGGTCTTCCCAGGTTTGAGATTTCCCTCCCTCCACTTCTTGTTCCTCTTCTTCTCTTACCCCTCTGCTCTCCTGCTGCAGACCAAATCCAGAGCCCCTCATGTGCTGGACAAGCAGTTTTCTTCTTCAGCGAAGAAGGAAACCTGAGAAACGGTGGAGCCGAAACAGAGGACAGGGGAAGAGCTGGCTTGTCTGTGTGGCCAGGCTCACTCTCTTTGACTGGGTCACAGGTCATCTGTGCATGCCACTCATAATCAGAGAGCTGGCTTCCTCAGGCCCCCACTCCTCACTTGTCACATGACCATCTTGACAGCCTTCCAGATACCCTGATGTCTGAGAGGGACGGCATGAGGCACATTCTGCTTATTAGATTTCCTGACTCAATGGAGGACACTATCATTCTGTATTTGTGAGCCATGGGAACAGAAAGACTCGGTGATAAAATCTAGGGAGACAGCTACATATTCCCTGCCCAAAACACAAACCGATGTCCTAGGATGGTGAAGCAGTAGATGGCATAAGCCAAGCAGCATTTGTTTTATCTTGAGAGTTGGAGATAGTGGCTCATGTCTATAATCCTAACATTTGAGAGGCTGAAGCAGAGGGGTTACTGAGAACTTGAGACCAGCTTGGGCTATAGCGAGACCCTAACTTAAAAACAAACAAACAGCAAAACCCCCAATAACAACAATAAAGAAGCTCACGACTTGTTTCTGGACCAAGAGCCAGGCCCTGGAACAGGGTAGTCTCCTTGTGTTGTGACCAGAGGCATCAGGGTAGCTAATATTGAATGCCACATTTGGAACTGGGCATCAGGGGCGCTGGTCTGAGCCTTGGAGGAGAGGATGCTGGACTATTGTTTCTTTGGAATGACAAGAACCAAGGGGCCTTCCAGTAGTAATTTCAACCTTTTGAAGTCAGAGCTCTTACTCTGTGAAGCCGGACCCTAGAGCTAGAGTGATTGGGTTCAGTGAAATACGAATAATGTTTATTAAATGTACTTAACATATGAACTACTGGCTGCTTCTCTAAAATTCAGATTCTACTTTGCCTTGTATTTTATCTGCCAACACTCCCTGGACAGTCCCAAATAAATGTGACATTTTTTTTTCCTTCAAGTTCTATATTTGGTGATAAAGGTGAGAAATACACACTATGGAGATGTATTTCAAGAAAAGTAGCAACCACAAGTCTTGAGCCTTCGTGAGCTGAGAGTCACTATTTTCTCTTCCATGGTCAAATTGACTTGCTGAACCTGCTCTCCACCAGGGAGCTTTAGAGTCAGGGAAGGAATGTCTCCTGTCCCTTTCATGTCTAATGCTCCACAGAGGGTCTGGCTTCGTTTCTCCCCCAAGGAGATGGTAGCTGCTGGCTGAGGTGGATGTAGCTGGTGATGCTGGAGAACCCAGGTCTGCCTAACACTTGCTGCACAGGGGATTAAGGAGGGTGGGAGGCAGAGCAGCAGAAGGAACACTTGTGTGGTTGCCTGTACGTAGCTGGCATTTTCTCCAGTCCCACCCGGGGCCCTCTGCTCAGACTCAGATAAACACACAGATGCTTATATTAATTAAAACTGTTTGGCCTAATGGCTCAGGCTTCTTGCTAGCTAGATCTTACACTTAAATTAACTCATAATTCTTATTTATGTTTAGCCACGTGGCTTGGTACCTTTTTCCAGTTCTGTCTTCACATCTTTCTTCCTCTGTGTCTGGCTGGCAACTCCTGACTCAGCCTTCCTGTTCCCAGAATTCTCCTCTTTGTCCCACCTATACTTCCTGCCTGGCTACCGGCCAATCAGCACTTTATTTATTAATCAGAGCAACACATTCACAGCATAGAGTGATATCCACAGCACCTGTACATGCTCAAGGAGAAGCAATCTCTTAAACTTTATTTAGAATCATGAGCTGATGAACTACATTTCCAAGAAAACAAAGGTATCAACTCTGGTGGTAGCCATTGGTTACCACTCTTCCTCTCTCTCTTCCTCTCTCCCTTCTTCCCTCCATCCTCATCCTTGTGTTTTTTTTTTAATTTTTTATTTATCATTTTATGCATATGGGTGTTTTGCCTATTTGTAATCTGTGTATCACGTGCTTGCCCACCAAAGACAGAAGAGGGAGTCAGATCCTCTAGAACTGGAGTCAAAGATAGTTGTGAGCTGCCATGTAGGTGCTAGGAATTGAACCCAGATCCTCTGGAGGAGGAGCTAGTGTTCTCAATGTGCAATCTCTGGTTGATGGAAATACATTGCCTGTCACAGGCATTACAATGACCAGACTTTTTTTTTTTTTTGTTACCAACACTCTGAACAGAGTGGGGTAATCCTTGCTGGAACTGATTCCTAGGCTGAGTGGGGACGAGAATGCATGCAAAGTTGTTTAATGAGAAGATTAGGTTTCCCAATCTATTATTGTCAAAACCCTCAAATCAGAATTGTTAGTGTACAACCCAAACAGATGGAACCCAGGGATTTGCTCATGCTGGGCAAGTGCTCTACCACTGAGCTCCCCATGCGGCTGTTTCATTCTTTTAAATATAACTGAATATCCTCAGATTATTTGGACTGTAAGTAATAAAAGACATTCAACTCAATTTTGTACTGGGTGAGAGGGAAAGGAGTAGAGGCAAGAGTGGTCACTGTGGGGACAGGAATACATCTTGTGGTGTCATGGTAGGACAGCCAGACTTCCGGAAGGAACAGCACTCAAGGGCCAAGAGACCAGGAGAAGTCCACAGAATGCTATTCTCTAGCTCAGTGGCTCCTACAATTCTTGTTCTCACTTTTGCTCAGCCTTTCACACCAATAACTGATGTTAGTTCATAGCTCCCAAGTTCATGTTGGAGAGGAAATGAGTGAAGGGCTGTGTGTATGCACATGCACCTATAGACATAAGACCTTCCTGCTAGAATTCCCGACCTCTAAAGAAGGACTTTGGCCCTGAATGTGGGGGTCATGTGCCCATCCCTGGCCAGAGGAGTTTGAACAATGGAGTTTCATGAATTTCTCAAGTTGAGATGAGAGCCCCAGTGGTTCTATATAAACCAAGCACATGGGCGAATCTTCGTAATGTGGGTGGATATTCCAAAGGACAGCTGCATGGGTAAATGAAGTTGTTTATCTTTGCTACTTTAGTGTGATGACCAAAAAATTCTAGAAACAGCACAGAAACAAAATGCAGCCTAACTGCCCAATAAGCCTGTCTGTTTTAGTCAGTGTCCTTTTGCTGTGAAGAGAGACCGAGACCACAGCAACTCTTATAAAGGAAAGCATTTATTTAATTGGGGCTGGCTTACTGTTTCAGAGATTTAGTCCAGTATCGTCATGGTGGAGAGCATATCGGCATGCAGGCAGAATTGGCTGAGAGTTCTACATCTAGATCCACAGGCAGCAGGAGGAGGGAGACTCTAGGCTTAGAATGGGTTTTTTGAAACCTCAAAGTCCACCCCAATGACACACTTCCACCAGTAAGGCCACCCTTCCTAATCCTTTCAAATAGTGCCACTCCCTGTTGACCAAGTATTCAAATCGATGAGCCTATGGGAGCCATTCTTATTCAAACCACTACACTGTTGTTTAAACTACTCTGGTGATTTTCATTTTATCATGGCAGAAATAAGATAGGTATAAACTGGACAGACACGTGTCTCTGCTGCTGCCGTTGTCAAGGTAGTTCCCTGTAAACTGAATCATCAGGAGAGCTCTCTAGTGGGTAACCATGATTCAATATTGTTGTTTATGGCTTTGGAGACAAATCTTACTTGGTAGTCCAACCTGGAACTCACTATATAACCCAGGCTTTCCTCAAACTCACAGGAATCCTCCTGCCGAAGTATCCTGATTGTTGGGATTACAAGTGTGAACCCCCATGATGGGCAATAGAATTTTTTTTTTTTACATTAAAAAAGTAAAACTATCTTTCAATATCCAGAAAGACAAATTCCAGGGATGGTCTACAGGATGTATTTGAAGTGACAGGTAGTGTCATTTTAGAAGAGTGGGCTCTTCCTTTTCACATCTTAAAGACAACATTGGTAGGAAGGCAGCTGCCAAGTGTCTGGGTAATCTGACCAAGGGTTCAGTTTTCTAAGTGTGACCTTACGCTAGCAACTGCTCCTGGGTAACGAGGAAGCAAGCCACACCAGGAACCTCAGCTTCTTTAACCCTGAAAGACAATCCTAATTATATAACATGTCATCAGATCACAAACAGTTGAGCAGCAGCCTGCCTCCCACCCGCTTCCCAAAGCCTGTGAGCGCCAACCTCACCCCCCACACTCCTTCACTGTCCCTTTCTTCTTTGCTGAGCTGCTTTTTTTAATTTTCTGTCCTATGCTGCACTTGACAGAAGAGTCCACATTTCTCTTTTCTCTCTCACTGTTCAACTCAGTGGCATCTGGTGTCTGTCCCCACTGTCCCCTTGAAAGGACCTCCCCTTAGAGAACTCATAATCCAACTGTAGGATTCTCCCCTCTTGTGGTTTAGAGACACCATGCTACTCTGAACTTCTTGCTCCTCCGGCCCTTTCCATACTGTGCCTTCTTGGGACTGATTCAAACTTCTGCTAAGTTTATCAGGCTTTTAACTCCTTGGGAAATCAAATCGTCATAAACAAAACCAACCAGGCAAACAACCACAACAAAAAATCCAAAACCTAGTTTTCTAAGTTTTATCTTCATGTCACACAAGATTTGAAACAAAAATCCCTCACTCTCTCTTTAAGATAGTGACAGTGTTCAGCTGGGTACTCATCCCTTAAGGCTTAGGGGCCAAGGCCAATGTGGATAAAATGGCCAAAGGCACACCCAATATTTTGACTCTTGTTCTTTAAGATCAGCCAGGACCCGGGAGATGAAAGGACCCTCCGAAAAAGCCCTCCAACTGCTAGCTCCCTTTATCACTTTACAAGCTCCGCTGGCTGGCATCATAAATACTCCAGCTTCAGAATCATAATCCCTAAGCTCCATAACTCCAAAGTCTCCATCTCTATCAGTCACATCTCTCTAGATCCCAGATGTGTGTGCATAGCTGCTTAGACTCTCCCCATATGACATCCCCCACATGAAACCAGAATGTCACATGTCCCATTAAGTCTACCATGGTTTCGTAGACTTGTTTCTTAATTTCCTTTCTCACAGTGACACCAGACTTCACCCAGTCTCTTGAACTTCCTCTTGGGAGACATTCCCTTCCCTTCTAATCATATTCAGACTCTGTTCTTTTCTCTTCTACTTGCTAATACCATCCTCCCTTTTTCTTCAATGTCTCTGTCAACAGCTTAATTAAAACCCTTCCCATTTCTCATCTGGATCAAAGCTGTCCCCATGGGGGAATATATTTCAAGACTCCTAGTAGATGCCTGATGCCACGGATGGTATCAAGCTTTATATATACTTTGTTTATTCTTATATATACACATTTGCCTATGATAACACTCAAGTCACAAGCTGAACACAGTAGATGAACAACATTAACTAAAAATAAAGTAGAATGATTATACTGCAATAGTCTCAGACATACGAATTGTCTCTTTCTGGAATTTTCCATTTAACATTTTAGTGCTTTACCTGACACCATGGGTGAGGGAAGAGAGTTGTACTTGTATGGCTTTGTAATGGATCTCTCTCACCTCCACTCCAGCAAGTTGAGTACTGGATAAGGCACACATCTGGAGCAGCTAGGACTTCAGGAAACCTGAAGGACTAGGCAAAGATGAGTCAGAGGCCTAGTAAAGAAGAAATAAAAATGAATAGCAGATGGACAAGGGAAGTCACCATCCAAGAACTATACTGAGGTAGAAGGTGTCCTAATACCTTCTCTTCTGCAAGATTCCTAAAAAGACCAGAAGAAGGCAGGTCCAGACCCAGCAAGACACTACCTCAGACCTTTACAATAAACTGCAACCTTCACCCTCCCATATTTCATGGTCACGGTGAGTTTTCTCTTCCCAAGGCTTTGGCCCCAGGTTGGACTCTTTTTCTATTTGTGGAGACTGTTAGAATGTGAAGTGTTTTGTTGCTATGCCTCCAGGGTGCACACTCAGATGCCCGAGCAGGGCCCTTTGCACTCTGCTTGCTTTAGTGAGACTTCCCCAGTTAAAACAAAGGAAACCCTTGTTTTGTAGACATTTAAGAGTATCTGAGGATTTCCAACTCACTGAAAAGCCAAGCATCTCCAAGGACCCATCTTGAAGAGCTGAGGTCATTTGAAGAGCTGGATACCAAGAGCTCAGTTAAATTGAGCCAAACCACCCATTTTGATTGTTTAGCCAAATTCAAGTGTGTCCAATGCATTAGAATTCCAAATCCTCAACAAATTCTCCTTTGGCGTGACCTGACAAGATCACTGGTATTTATTTATTATTTTTATATAAATGGAAAAAATTACACTAGAACCAGGAAACTTCCACAGGTAACTTGGTTAGAGTGCTGAATGGGACCCAAGAGAACACTGAACACGCTCCTCCCTGCCAAAGAGCAGCAAAAGCTTTGACTTTCTGCACTGCTCACAGGTGGCTGATGGACTGTTTTATGACGGGGATAATTGTCTCTGTCTTTCTCTCTTAGTTACCTACCAAAATAAACTGTGCAAATCCCAACATATCAGAAGGACTCGATCATCAGCTGGCAGGCCAAACCTTAGCAGGGCTCCACAGCCCCAGGGGATGAAATTGCTAAGGAAGATAAGTCAACCTTATCTTCCACAGTTCAAAAGGCCCCGTGTTAGGTAGTCAGGGGCTCAGGAAGTGTGCTTGTCCTACTCTTCAAGGGAAACATTGCCGAGTCCTGGATGATGGTCTTTCCTGACATCTTTGATATAAATCTGGCACAGGCCAATCTTCATCTCCTCACAGTACCAGTTCTTTGAAGGCAGGTCAAGGAGAGAGCTGCACTTGATTTATGATGTTCAAATGGGGATGTCTCATGATACAGCAGGGCTGGAGAGAGAGAAAAGAGAGAGACTCTTGACTAATGCTGCTTTTGCTAGTGTTTCAACAATTATATTTCCAGATACAGGATTGAGAATGACTTTTTATCAGACTCTTCCATTTTACATATGACAAAACTGAGACCCAGAAATGGTTGAGTTGCTCAAGTCCCACACTCGGACTCCACACACAGGACCTCCTGATGTGGAGCTCAGTTTCCCCCTGCTGTGAACATCCTCACACTCTGCCAACAGCATATGGCAGAAAAGGGATCATAGAAGGCTGGAGGACATGGCCTACCTAGCGGCTACCTTTGGTCCACTCTATGAAGGACCTTCAATGTAAAGATCAGACATCAGGTGGATTAGACATTCAGGGAAAGAGAAAATGTATACTTGGTGTTTGAAAGCAATGAAGTAGGAAATATGGGCTCCAAGAACCCAGGAGCTTGGACAGTCTGTGCTGAGGGCAGCCATCTTGCTATTCCAACCCATGGAAAGAACCATTTACAAGCTAATACCAGTCTTGCGATCTTGCTCTGATAGCCCCCAGCAAACTTATTCAGCCAGGCATTATGGCCAATGTGTTACCTGTTTTTCTATTTAATTGTCACAAAGCTCCACTGTAGTCGGCCTTTCCTTGCCACCGCCAGCCCCAAATAGTGACATGGAGACATTATTAATTAGGAAAGCTTGGCCTTAGCTTAGGCTTGTCCCACTAGCTCTTATAACTTCAATTAACCCATTTATTTTAATCTGCGTTCTGTCGTAAGGCTCATTCACTCATCTCTCTGTGCTGCTCATGCTGCTTTCTCCTTATCTGGCTGTCAACCCCACCTTTCTTCTTCCCAGAGTCCTCTCTCTCCCCAGAAGTCCCGCCTAAACTCTTCCTGCCTAGCTATTGGCCATTCAGCTCTTTATTAGACCAATCACAGTGACACATCTTCACACAGTGTAAAGGAATATTCCGCAACACTCCACGAGGCAAATGTTTCACTATCCCCTTCTATATATGAAGAGATTAAGGCTTGAGGGGTCAATGAAGCCACTTGTAGGAGATGGCAGCTAATAAATGGCAAAGGTTGTTGTTGGTTGTTCTTTTACTCTTTTGGAGGGCCCGCCACCCAGCTCCCAAATAATCACACATGGAGGTTTATTCTTAATTATCAGTGCCCAGCCTTAGCTTGGCTTGTTTCTTGCCAGCTGTCCTTAACTTATTATTATTCCATTTACCTTTTGCCTCTGAGCTTTTCCCATTTTCTTATTTCTGTAAGTCTTACTCTTACTCTGTGACTTGCTGTGTAGCTGAGTGACTGGCCCCTGGAGTCCTCCTCCTCCTCTGGCTGCTAGATCTTAGCTCCTTCCTCCCACTTTTCTCTTTCTATATATACTCTCTGCCTGCTAGCCCCACCTATCCTTTTTCCTGCCTTGCTATTGGCCAGTTCTTTACTAGACCAACAGGTGTTTTAGACAGGCACAGCAACACAGCTTCACAGAGTTAAACAAATGCAACATAAACAAAAGTAACGCACCTTAAAATAATATTCTACTATAAAAGGTCACTGAATAAAACACTAACAGCTTCCTAGGGATAGTTTCCTAGTATCAAAAGAAACTAGGAGTGGGGCACAAACCACAAAAATTCATTATCTCCCTCTTCTGGAGGCCGAAGTTGGAGGTCAAAGTCTACCAGGGTTGGTTTCCTTTGAGGACTGGAAGGGAAGGAGCTTTTCCAGGCTTCCATACTAGGCATGCAGATAGACAGTCTTCTTGCCTCCTGTATCTACTCATCTCTACTCTCCTCTGTGTGTATGCATTGAAATTCCCCTTTGGAACAGTATGATCTCTTCATAACTAGGGTAATCTGCAAGGACACTGTTTCCAGAAATCAATGCTATCCCTTGGGCTTAGGACATCAACATATGAATGGATCAGATGAAGAAGGCAGACCTCCACACTGCCTCCTTCCCTTTTTACACAGAGGCCATATGAGAAAGATTCAGACAACCAAGTAATCCCGGACTTGTGACCTGAGCACCGTGAGATCAAGTCAGGAGAGAGGGGAGACAATTTATAGAGATGGTCCTGAGAAGATGAGAGAGAATAGCACTGAGTAACAGGTGGAGTAGAAGCTTGGCGTGGAGGTGAGGGGACAGTTCCTTCACTGCAAAGGGGTCAGGGAGGAATGAGTTCATATGTAAAGTGAATCCATGTGGAGGAAGGAAGCTGAGGAACTTTGCTTCCCATGTACCTACTGTTTTCTTTTTCTTTCCTTATTTTTTTAAACTATATTTTATACTGGGTTACACAAGACTATTTTTGTGCAAGCATATAAATGTATTTTGACCATATCCTCCCCCATATTCCTCATCCTTCTCTTTCTCATCCCCCCAATTAGTTATCTTGATCCCCTAAACAGCTTGCTTTTTCTTTCATGACGTGAGTACATACATGTTTTTATGTATCTATATGAAATCTAAGAACCACAAATGAGAGACGTGGGAGGGCCCAACCCACTGTGGGTGGTGTCACCCCAGGGCAGTTGGTCCTGGGTTGTAACAGAAAGCAGGCTGAATAAGCCCTGGAGAGCCATGCAGTCTTCCACGGTTTCTGCTTCAGTTCTTGCCTCCAAGTTCCTGCCTTGAGTTCCTACCCTGACTTCCCTCAGTGATGGAGTGTGACATGGGTGAATAACCAATAAACCATTTCCTTCCTCAAGCTGTTTTAGGTCGTGGTGTTTTTACCACAACAATAGACCCCTCCATTCTGATTTCCAAGGTGGCTAGGCTAGTTTCTATTCCGCCAGCAGTGATGATTCATTTTGTCTTTCTCCTTCCCAGTGGGGTACACCCACAAATATCAGAGGATGCTCTGGGATACACGCACCACTACAGAGCACATCTGTCAGGTGCCTGCTCCTGTGGTGAACTACACGAGACAGGCTGCTTATGAAGTCAAGAGAGGTCACAGTTTTAGAGGGTTGGGTCTATAAGATCAAGAGGCCTCACTGACTTGATGAGGGTGGCTTGTCATGGCAGAATCGGGTTCAAGGAAGTGCTCACGCCTGTGGCCGGAAAGCAGCAAGGAAGGGTACCAAGTCCCCCTTGACAGCACCTCCAATAACTTAAGGACCCTCTCACAACACCCCCCCCCCACCTCCCAGAGTTCCACTTTCTGTAAGCCGTGATGTTGTTACCTTTCAGCAAGCACACCGCTGAGAAAAACATTAAAGCAGGAAATTGCTACAATCACTAACTGGGGACCCAGCAATATATTTCTAATACTGTTTTGTTTATGTGCGGATAAAAAATTTGTGACAGGTATTCTATGTAATTAATTTTCCTTTTTACTTTCAGTATGTGTGTGTGTGTGTGTGTGTGTGTGTGTGTGTTTCTGACATCAATGGGAGCTGTAAAATAAAAGATTTACATTATGCCATATCGTATATTTTTCTGAAAATAAATTTGGAACATCTCCCATCCCCAAATGGGGTGTTTAAGTAAGAGTGTACACTATAGTCATATATACTTAAGAACTATAGCTTACACCAAAATGCTGGTAAACAAAACTTCTGTCTGGCTGTAGGACCATTGGGACATTCACAGCTTCACACTGGAACATGTGACACCGTAGAACTGGTCCCCACACCCAGCCTCCCATCCAAGCTTTCCACTCCATGTTTCAAGGGCCTTGCTGCCCTGGGCGTGCACCTCCCAGCCTTCAAGTCTACTTTCATCTCCTCACCCCTTCTCCCCCCTCCCCCGGCCCCACCCCACAGCAAGGTAAGCCAGAGGAAAAGGCCTGAAAGTGGCTAGAATCACTGGGCTGGGATTACTAACGTCCTATAACTTGGCACATGGTCTTGCGAGGCAAACACAGTCTCCACATTCACACTACCTCTTGGCCACAGATTCATTTAGAAGGTGCTCAGCTGGAAGAAATTCAGACTCCAAAGCCCACAGATCTACACAGAATCATCCTTGCCTGGAGCTAAGGGCAGCCTTTTGTGTGTGAAGAAAGGTGGTAGAGACCCTTGTGGCACATGTCTTCAGTCCCAGCTGTGCAGGAGGCTGGGAGAGGCAGACTACCAGCTCAAGGCCGGCCTGGGAAACCCAGGCTTGGTTCAGTCAGAAGTAAAGAAGTCTGAAAATACAGCTTATTAGTAAGACATTTCCCTAGCATGCACGAGGCTCAAGGTTTAATCCCCAGAACCAGAAAGAAAATTTGAAAAGTATGTATACGGAGATTTCACTGAAAATTTCCAGGGTCCCAGCATTGGTGCATGCCTGTATCTGGGTGTCAGATACATGCTTCACAATTTATTAAGCTCTACCTTTGTTGTGTATCATCTTCCATATGTATGTTACACACACACACACACACACACACACACACACACACAAATATAATTATGTAATTCCTGGTGCTGTACTCTATGACTTCTACAAACAGAACTGGGCCCTAAGTGATTGCCTTGTAAACACAGACAGTTTGGCAGTTAAAATACGTGCAGGTGTGAGGACCTACAGGGACATGAACAGGATGCTGGGAATGGCCCTGTAGCTCCCTGCTAGTTCTCTGCTCCATTGGGGGCAGAGAAGCTTGGGTAACCATGCATGGGTTCAGCAGAGCAAATGAGTCATAGGCTCTTGTCCCCTTGCCATGCCACTGCAAGTGTCTTAGGGGAAAATTCCTTCCCCTCCTCCTTACAAAGATGAGAAAATACTGTGTTTGTGAAACCAAAATTGCAGGAGGCTGTTACCATCCTTACAGAAGCAATGGAGACCAACTCCCATTGCCCTCTGCTTGGAATGCAGCTCTAGAAACACAGCTCTAGAAATGCTTGTCTTCCTCATGAGGGCAGCTGAGTGGATTCAGGAGACAGCGAGCCTAGCAGTTACTGTGTGCCAGATCCATTCCTCACTTTTCTGCTCCAACACTTACTCAATTTTGATTTGTTCTTGACAGGGGAAACTCTTTCCTCTTGCAAAGATTCAGATTGCCAATTCTCAAAAAGATTTCTACATAGCATGTGTGGTTTAGCTATCAGGGTTTTTCTAAGAACATATATTTTAATACTAGTCCATAAATACACACACATACACACACACACACACACACACACACACACACACACACACACACACAC
>CABHPR010140967.1:0-13368 GCA_902168415.1 Peromyscus melanophrys | reverse complement strand
CACACACACACACACACACACACACACACACACACACACACACACACCACTCCATACTAGAGAAAGCAGAATGTAGTACTCAGGCTTCACTTCAAATCATGTAAAATTTCACCTTTTAGTTAGTGGAATTTAAATATTTGGAAACTATTATCATTGTGTGAAGAAGAAGGGCATTTATTCATTGCTATGTCTACTTCTTAAGCAAATATTCCTAACACTTGTGGGGAAGACGGAGCATACATCTTTCAAACATGCCAGGCTGCTCTTGAATCCCGCCCTGCCACTAACAAGTAGCAGGGTCTCAGAAGGTAGTTAGCTGCTCTGTGCTTATCTTACCTCACCCACAAAATGAGGATGAGAACAGCACCCACCCGGAGGAGCGGTTGCCATGATTAAGTAGGTAAAGTACTTCTAATATGATGGCCACATTCTAGGCCCTCAAGATCTTCCTGTGACACCTGAGTCACATAAGATACGCACACCCACACAGAGAGAGGAGAGGTGGGGTGTCAAGAAAAGCCTGCTGAGAGCTGGGCCTTGGGACCCTGCTTTAAGGCATGTCTTGGTGGCCCTCCTGGGTTTCCTGGTTTCTGCTTCCAGCAAGCCAGCAGCAATAGTGAAGATTCCCAGGCAGGGAATTGTTTTAGCTTTAAGTCTTCATGCAGAAATTGAGAATCAACATGAGTTGAAAATCTCTCGGGTGCAAGTTTGGCCAGGACCATCCTTTGGGAAAACCTGTGTGGATGTCATAAACACTGTCAAAAACTATGCCTCATTCAAAAAACTCAGCAAAGGAAAGCAGGCCCCAAGGTCACTGTTCAAATATGACGTCAGCAAGCAGGGGCGTGGTCACATCACACCTGCCCTGGGGGGCCATCTGAGAGCTGTGGAAGGGCTAGGCACCCTTCACAGAGCTGTTTGATTTTGATTTGTTTTTCAGAGAGCTGGGAGTTAAACATTTACCCAGGCACACCTGGCGAGAACCAGGAGGCTGGCTCAGAAGCACCATAAACTGCCAACTTCTCTCATCAGCATTCACACTCTGCCCCCTCACAGGAAAGCAGGAAGCTGGCCATTGGAGTGAAGAATTGTGGTTAATCTGAGGGCAAAAAGCCTCAGATCATACTTCAGAGACTAAAATAGTCCACGGACATGTTCCTTCTTCCCAGTAGACACAAGTTCAGTGCAGGGCCAAGGTCGACATTTATTTACTGTGTGCTTAAGTCTGCTTAAGAGGGAGATGTGATGGATGTCAAACCCAAAGGAAACTCAAGTTCCCCAGACTCCAAAGGGCAATCCATAGACCCAGAAATGAGCTCAAAATAGACTATAGGACTTCTGACAGTTAGAGAAAAGCCAACATTTCTCAAGCACTTGTGAAATCAGTTCCCATCTGCCAAAAGGAGTCAATTCACTTACCAATGGCAGAAGGGACATATGGCTACATGTGGCACCTATAAACCTGTGCTAGACTCCAAGCCCCCTCAGTATCACAAGTACCTGTTACACATTTCAAAGTTCACACTAGCCTCCCGGCCCTTCTGGCCTCTTCCTTTACCCTAAACTTCCTCCAGCTTATGGCATGCCCCGCCCCCCCAACACACACACAGATACTCATCCTTATAACCCAGCTATTCTCACTATACTATACTATCTATCTATATCTATCTGTCTGTCTGTCTGTCTATCTAGCTATCATCTATCTATCTACCTGTCATCTATCTATCATCTATCTATCTATCAATCAATCTATCTGCCTGTTATCTATCTATCATCTATCTGTCTGTCTGTCTGTCTGTCTATCTATCTGCCTACTTGTCCTCTATCTATCTATCTCTTACTCCCAGGTACTCTCTCTTATTCTTTTTATCTCTCTCTCTAGGCTCTAGGCTCTCTCTCTTGCTATCTATTTCCACTGTTCTCTCCTTCTGTCTTGCTTCCCTAGCCCTGGTCATGTTCAGTCTACTTCTTGTTCTGTCTGCTCTAGACTCGTTCAGATGCCTCTGGGTGTTCTCACTCTCTCATATCTACAATAAAAACCTTAACCATATCATGGAGCAGTCATGTTGGCAGTTTCTCTCTCATAGCCCCTCACATACATCTGTTATCAAAACCCAGGAGAGATACAAATGGGCCCATGGGCCTAGCCTCTCCTAATTGAACCAAGCCTCTTATTTGACTGCCCTAAGGTATAGATCATGTTTCTGCTGCCTTCTGCCACCCATCACATTCAACTCCAAATTTTAGAGTCCACCTCCTCAGCTGTTTCTCTTCTACCTGCTCTAACCACCTATCTCTCTTTGCCCACTAGGTAAGTGTCCTCTTGGTCTCTCTGGCTCCTGGAGCTTGCTATGACCTCCTGGGCACCTATCATATGGAAAGGCTACATCTCTCATTAGCTGGCTTGAGTCTGCTGTATACTTCTCTACTTGATTCAGGGCATCTCTTGGCTAAGACACCCACCTCTTTCCCTCTATTGGAATCCTCCCTCTGTCAAGATTCATGTTTTTGACCCTGTTCTCTAAGTCTCCCCCATCTCATCCTTGCTCTGCTCCTGGCTCCCTCCCCACCTGTCTCTCCGACTGATCCTGGAGCTTGGCTCACCTGCCTTCTCTAGTCTCTTTCTCTCCTCAGACTCAGAGATTACATTACAGTCTCACTGTCTTACTGTAAATGGCTTGGCCTTAGTACCTCTCAGTGGCCAAGAACAGCCCATTTGATTGCCAAATTCTTGCAGATGATCTCAAAAAATCTCTTCTTTCTAAACTTTCTCTGCTCTCCACTCTTGAAGATCTCCTATCTCCAAGCCTGCTTTGTTCTTCTCTTGCTTCAGTCCACTGGTTCGAAACCTTTCTAACTCTGTGACACCTTATCACAGTTCCTCATGTTGTGGTGGCCCCCAACTATAAAATTATTCTTGCTGCTACTTTGGCTACTGTTACGAATCATGATGTAAAAATCTTTATTTTTTTCCCATGGTCTTGGGTGACACCAAGGTGACACCTGTGAAGGGTCCTTCAACCCTCCAAAGGGTCAAACCCACAGGTTGAGGGCCACTGTGTTAGTCAGGCTCTGTAATTACTGACTCAGTTTTACAGAGATTCGGGTGTCTTTGGAGTATGAATAATGTTGAAATATTGTCACATGCTGTTCTTCTCTGTATAAAACTGGCTCTGGAACTGGGCCATGGCCTTCCCTCTCCAGACCCAAGCATACTTGTTTAAAAGTTGGCTCCAAAATCTCTGTCCTAGGTCAGGCTGGCCACCTGACTCTGTGACAGAGAGAACGAACAGAACAGCTATGTGATTTAAAACAGTTAAATAGTAAACTATTGCTCATAGGGATTACTGCTGCTTATCTCATACCCCTCTTCTTGGTTTTGTTCACTATCCTCAAAAATGACGAGGTATAACCACAGATGCTTAACTCTGTGAACACCTCCCTTGTGCTCAATGTAGACGTGACTGATCACATGCTCTTTAATCATCCTTTAAAATATAATTATTCTGACATCCTTTGAGGGATGTGGAAATGCTGTCTGGTGAGAATTGCCATCATACTCCCTCTAGCCTTCCAGGTCCTCCTGTGCAGACTGAAGAGCATCCTAATTTTATTGGACCTTTATAAGTTTAAACAAAAAAAAAAGTAGACTTGACTCAAAAAGGCAATCAAGAAGCATTCATGCATGCTCTTCCCTCTGTCTCAAATAGCTCGCTGGCAGCACTTGGCTGCAGTTGAGGAAGAAATGGAGGCTTCATCTAACTTGAGGGAGAATGTTTCATAAATCTTAGGTACTCCGAATCACTGGTAAAGATTGTTGAAACACAGATACCCAGACCCTATCCATTCTCAAGGACTTTCATTCAGGACATCCAGGGTAGGGCCCTGGAATGATCCATTTCAGCAAGTTCAGTGTGGCTTTCTGATATGCAGAAAATCTGAAGGCTTTCTGATTGAGGTCGTGGGCACTAATCTTGACCATGATACTATATATCTAAGCTCTGTCAGTTCCATGCTGATATGATACCTGCAGACCACCCTGCTGCCCTTGTCGTCATGGATTCTATGAGTGCAAATAGATGTGCATCACAACGTATCTTGAAGACCTCTTCCTCTTGCACAAATATCATGTCTTCCCAAACTAAAACATGCTCAGACCATGTTTGTTAAAGAATGAAACGAATTCTCCTTCTGGTCCTCTAGTCTTACTGAGGTGTAAGTCAGGCCCCCAAAGCAATTTAGTACAGACAGACATTTTATTCAAGGGTCTGGATCCCCTGGGCTTGTCTGGGGAATGGGAAACATATTCAAGGATGGAGTGACTTTGCAGGTGTGAAAGTAGCTGCAAAGAGGCACATCTGGATGGAGGGAGGCTTCACCTTCCCCTCAGATGGCATTGCTGAAGGGTTTCCATGTCTCGTTATGGGACTTGCCCATCAGCAAGACAGACTAAGGTCTTGTAATGGCAGCAAGGTCTGTGGTGCAGCAGGTGACCCCAAAGTGCCAATGAGCTTTTCCTTTCTCCTGCACACTACCCCTGACTTAACACCAGCTCACAGGGGGTTTACAGTGCCATCTGCGGCTTCCTTACCCCACAAATAAACCTCGTTTATTGTGAATTATGATGCTTTAGGGATTTCTCGAAAATGCTACTTTTTTACTCTGTCAAAATAAGAGGGGATGGAAATTGTATGGGAATCCACTCAAGGAAGAATAAGACTTAAGAAGACTACTCTCCTCTACTCATCAGTAGTCACTCAGGCCTAAGTCACTTTCCACGAGATGAGAAAGATCCTAAAGGGGCTCAGCAGTTGAGAGCACCAGATGCTCTTCCAGAGGACCAGGGTTCAATTTCTAGCACCCATGTGATCGCTCACAATGATCTTGAAACTCCTGGTCCAGTGAATCTGATGCCCTCTTCTGGCCTCTGAGGGCACTACACACCATACAATGTACAGACAGACAGACATACAGATAAAACACACATACACTTAAAAACAAGAATTAATAAATCTCTTTTAGAAAATCTTAGAAGCAGTACAATAAAAATCGTATGCTCACTGAGAACTCTTTGGTAGCCCCATGTGCACCATTTCTACAGGAGCATCAGAAACTGGGGGGAGGGTGACTCCTCTTGTCCTTAGGTTTATACTCCTGATAACAAGATGGACTCTGAATCTCTCCTGATTGGTAACTAAAGTTTCCAGTATCATTTCCTCATTCTTTGTCTTTTCTCTCCTTTAAAACTGTCTTCCAGTTGAACTCCTGTGTTGTAACACACATAGAGTCATCATTACATTAAAAAGGAATGTGTATATTCTTTCCCTGTCTTCCCCCCAGACCTCTTGGGTTTTCACGGGTTAACTCAGAGAAGCATTTTTCTTATATAGTTTTATATAGTGCTAGCCACCCCTATTCTAATCTCTTTCTATCTCTGCCCTATACTGTGCCAATCTTTAATTAAGCACAACTGGAAGGCACGTTAGTCAGGATAGTGCCATGGTACGCTGTGGTAACAAGCACAAGTCCTACAAATCCTAGTGGCTCTGCTCCATACAAGTGAGTTCTTTCTTGAGGGACAGCTCATGAATCTCTCGGCTAGCTAACCCCAGAAAACTGGCCTTCTTCCACCATGTGGCTCTGGCTTCTCTGGGTCCCTCACTTCCTGCAGTGTTGATGAAGTAGAGAGAAGATGAAGACATATCAGGGAGTAAGACGGAAAATGGAGAAAATTGCTTCGGCCAGCTTCCGGTTGACTGGAATGAAGTTACAGGAGAGATCTAAACTCAGCTCAAAGAAGGTCGGACACAGGCAGGCACACAGATGAAAAGAATAACTCACCTCCGTTTTTTCCAGAAGCCTTCTTACCTGCCTGTACCATTCTTACCAAAATATCTAAGTGCTCATAAAGTGCCAGACACGGTTGGCCCTTCATTCCAGATCTTAATCTCCAGGGCTCCAGGTTGAGGAAGTCTATGACTATTCTACCCTGAAGCCACAGTTCCCAGGCAGCGCCTGTGGGCCTGAGAGCTGGTCAACCGAGCAAGTGCCAGTAGCGAACTGTAATTATGGGAAACACATCCTGGTTCCTAATTGCTGTGGGGAAAGCTGAGAAAAAGAGAAACAGAGTACGTGTAATGCTTTACTCAGAGGCTGTGTTGTCCCTGAAGGCTTAGGTTTTGAACCCAATTCTTTTGGGATAAGTTTAAAGGGTGGAGATGGGGCTTATGGGAAAGAAGTTCTGGAGGGAGCTTGGCTTGCAGCCCTCACATGTTTGGGGAAATTGAGTTTGGGAGGGTTGTTCTCTGGTCGTTAAACTGTGACAAGAAACAGAGGCTTCCAAAAAGGACTGGATAAAAATGAGGAAATGGGTGTGGGCCACCAGGGTCTCGATGGCCGAGTCTGAGAAGGGACTGGGGAGAGTGACATCTTGTCAGGAGAGAGGCCTCATTTGTGGTGAAAATCTACATATCCGCCTCTAGCCCTCCACACCCTTGAGACTCAGCAGTTACATGTGTGTGTTTAAGAATATTTACAAATCCCCACTTGACCATCAGAGAGTCTGACCATCTATAGGATCATGTTTTTTGCTTTTTTTTTATACTTATTTTTGTATTTGGCATTGTGGTGGTGTGTCACAGCACACATATAAGGTCAGAGGACAACTTGCAAGAGTTGGGACAATGTGGGTCCCCAGGACTGAACCCAAGTCAGGAGGTTTGGTGCCAAGAGCGCCTATTGAGCCACCTCACTGGCCCCATCTGTAGAATCTTTAGCTTGACTAGTAAAAACCTGTATGTTACTAAACCATTTGCTTGCGCATGCACATGCACACATGTATGGGTGTGTGTGTGTATGTGTGTGTGTGTGTGTGTGTTTGTGTGTGTGTGTGTGTGTGTGTGTGTGTGTGTGTGTGTGTGTTACATTTGTGGTAACAGAGCCATAATATGTGACCAAGTCCAGCCTTGTATTCACAATCCCCCCCCCCATCTTCCTAGTTCTGAGACTGTAAGCATATGTGTGTGATAGCACCCAGTTATACTGTCCATATTTTTAAGGCCCCTGAAGAAATTATTTAACATTCTGACCTTTCCTCTCCCATAACAGATAGAGAGAAATAAATATATAAATAAATAGTATCTGCCACTTGGCTGAAAAGTGTTAATACAGTCTGCACATTTCTTAACATAAAGTTAAACAACATTCCAGGTGTGGCATCCCACACTTGTGATTTCATTACTTGAGAATCTAAAACAAGATTGTCATGTGTTTGAGGTTAACCTGGGCTATCAAGTGAAACCCTACCTTAAAACAAATATACAAAAATCAAATAATAATGATAATAATAATAGAAAATAAGCCTATAGTAGTAACCAGAATTACTTTATTGTATCTTTCCCAATATCTTTATAATTTCATACGCCAGAGGACAGAGCAAGCATAAGAATCAGCAAACCTATAAAACTCAAGGTCAAAGTCAACCAACTTCATCCTTCAGGTTTTCATCTCATTCTCTTCTTCCCATGCTAACTGCACATGTGTGCATACACCCATAGACACCCACATACACCACATACCTCCCGAGAGAGAGAGAGAGAGAGAGAGAGAGAGAGAGAGAGCGCAATGGGTGACTTCTTGGCTTACTTCCATACTAGCTAATTGTATCCGTCTTGCTTTTCTGGCTCCTTTATATTTTGCATGAATGTTTTATGAGATTAACTCTGCAGGTTCCTTGCCTCCAAGTTCTTTCAAGATATCTAAGCCATCTTCCCCTTTTGCCTCCCACCCTGACAACTAAGATTGAAGCTCAGGCTTTGCCAGAAACCAATCTGTACTCAGAAAATCCCTTCATCTTGTTGGTTTCAAATGGTGACTACAAAATGGTCCCCATATTTTCCCAAATGACAGGGTCAAAGTATGCTTTGGAAACAAGGGACTTGAAGAGTTAATCTCATGAAATGTGTGTATAACATGTAAAGGAGCAATACTGAAACAATGAGCCAGCTATGGAAGTAAGCCAAGAAGCTGCCCATCTCTATGTGAAAGAGAAGTGTGTGCAGTCAGGCTTGGCGGCAGCAGACATCTGTAACTCTAGTGCTCAGGAGGCTGAGGCAGGAGGATCCTGACTTTGAGGCTAGCTTAAGCTATGTAGTGAGACCCAGTCAAGAGAGAGAGAGATGGGGTGGGAGGTACCCCAAACTTCAAATTATGGAGCATAGCGAGAAGGACACACATGTGGTTGCCAGCTCATGATCAGAGAGTCAGTTGGCTGGTTGAACAGAAGTTGATTAGCCAAGAAAGCACTGTGAGAATCAAAGGATCACAGAGGACCTCTGATGCAGAGCCCATGTACGTGGAAATACCTAGAGAAGACACTGTCTTGGCACTATGGTTCCTTGATACGCTATCATATCTAGACTGCCTTACATCACCAGTAGTCAGATTTTAAGACATCCCAAGAGACTTGTCACCAAAGCTGCAAAGCATGCTGGTCTACTTACCCACTGTATTTATTATCTTAAATCAATATCATCCTGCTAATGCTAGGTGCTGCCTCCTTTGTAAGCACACTGACAAATGTACTTTTATGAGCCTAACATTTTTCAGGCCATTGTGTACTCTTCAACATCAACAGCTCAGTGACGGATGGATCCACCTGAGCAGACAGGGTGTTGCTTAGCAACACCGCAGCCCTTCCTCTGAATGAGACATGGGTCATTGTGACAACATCGCATTCAAAGGTTGTTCTAATCTACAACTGACTTCAGCAGCTGACAAGACAATTGCTGTACTGCAAGCCAGAAACAGGCTATGGGCTAAAGGAATGGACATAGTCAAGATCATTTTAATAGCCATTGCATCTGTGACTCGATCATTGACAGCCTTCTCCTGTGTCAGCAAAACTGTTGACAGGGTAATGCTTTCCAGATTTTTCCACACCTTCTGCCCTTGCAATGGCCATTAGGTGAGAAATATAGTGATAGCTCATTGCAAAATCCAGCTTCCAAGGTGGGTTACGTGGCCCTGTCCACCTGTTGGATTATGGGTGTGGTAAGTCTTACCGGCATGCCTTCTCCGCTCTGCCACCAACCCCAGCTCCATCTGGAATCTTGGGAATGAGATATTGAATTTTACATGAAACCTGTTAAAGTAAAAAAAATTAAGTTATAAAGAACACTATACAGTCTCAGATAGGAATACACAAGACAGTCCATAAGATTAGTGGATGAAGAAGGTGGAGAATGTTATGCTCTGACACACTCACAGGGGACTACTACTCTGCCACAGAAATGAATAAAATACTCTGTCATTTGCAATCCATAGAACAGGATGACATACTGAGTGAAACAAGCCAGGCTTGGGGTGGAACAAGACAGGCCTGGAGACACTAGCTACACCTTTCACACTCATGAGGGAGTCAAAAAGCTGATCGTAGATGGAGAGCACTAGCCAGGAGATATTTGGAAGGATAAAGAGTCAGAGAAGAAATGGAATAAGGATGGTTGATGGGAAGGGAGAGGTATTGAAAGGAAGAATAGCATGAGGGTCAACAGCACAGTAGGAAACTATATCTTACAACTACTTTTTTAAAAAAAGAAAGAAAGAAAAACTGGTAGAGATGATTTGAATGTCCCTAGCACAATGATAAGTGTTTGAGGTAGGCAAGCCCACTATGCTGATCTGATTGTGACCCATTCACATACATGTACCTAAATGCACACTACACCCCCTAAATATGAACAAGTATTTATCACTTAAAAGATGTCCCATAAGTCACATGAATTTGAGACAGGATATGGTAGGTAATAGGAGGAATTGGAGTAGGGGGTAGAAATGATGTAAATGCATTATACTCATGTATGAAATTCTCAAGAAATAGGGTTCATGAATTTTAAAAAAAAATAGCTTTATATGTCTAGAAGGACTCTGGGGCCTAGCCAGGTTGGCACAATACAAACCTATGTCCCAACATTAACTACTTGATTTCTTTAAAGAGATTTATTTAAGCATAATGAGTGTATAAGAAATTAAATATACAAAAGGTTATACTTTTGTAATGATAACATGTAGATAACCCGTGAACCATCACCTCTGTCTGGACAATGAACACCTCCTTCAATTCCTAAAGTTTCCTTACACACATTCTTAGCCACAACTCCTGACACCTCCTACCTTCCCTAGACAACCTGTTTCTTTAATTATTTGGATTTGCTAGCAATATGTATGAAAGAAGCATAGATATGCTGGCACAGGTGTGAGTGTGTGTGTGTGTGTGTGTGTGTGTGTGTGTGTGTGTGCATGTGCACATGGGATGTATAAATGTTCATGAAGGTGTGTACCTATATGAATGCAGTGACTCAAGCATGTGTATTTGTATGTATGTGGAAGCCAAAGGTTTATACAGGTGTGGCTTTTTTAATCGCTCTCAACCATATTTTTTGAGGCAGGATTTTTCACTGAGCGTTGAGCTCATCTGCAGCTAGGCTGCCTGGCCAGTGGGCACCTGGGATTCACCTCTCATCCCCCACCCCTCCAGCAGTAGGGTTACAGATATGTGAGTCAGTGGCTGAATTTTTATGTGCATTCTTAGGGATCCATACTCAGGTGTCCAGGTTTGCACAAATGTAGACAGAAGTTACTCCAATCCCACCCAGCCCCATGGCCCCACAGCTGCTTATAAAATAATCACTCACAGGCTTAATATTAATTACAAACTATATTGCCTATGGCCTGGCACAGTATTAACTAGCTCTTATAACTTAATTCAACCCATTCCTGTTATTCTATGTCTTGCCACATGGCTTCACGGCTTACCAGTACCTTCACATCTTGCTTCTCCTGGCAGCTGCTCGCAGTGTCTCCCCTCACCCTTTTTCTTCCTCTCCAGTTTGAATGTACCGCCTAACCTTATTCTACCTCGCTATTGGCCAAACAACTTTATTTATCAACCATTCAGAACAACACATATTCACAGCATACAGAAAGACCTCCCACAGCACACAGCAGACATTATACTGACTAAGCCATTTTCTCAGCCCTGCTGTCTTCTTTTACTCAACATACTTAATTTGATTTCTTCTATCCATGTTTTAGCATATATCAGCAATTCATTCCTTCTTACTATTGCTGGGTAGTATTCCTTGTATAAGTAAACTGCAAATTACCTGCTTATATTTGAAAGACACTTGCATTGTTCCCAGCTTGGGACAATTAGAAATAAAGTTCTCCAAAACTTTATGTTAAAATATTTGTATGGAAATACACCTTCATTTCTCTTAGGTAATAGGTGATGCATCTGGTCCACTCCTGACTTTCTAAGAAACTGCCAGACTGCATCCCCATCAGCTGTATGTCAATGTTCTAGTTCCCCCACGTCCTTGTCAACACTTGGTGTAGTCAGATTTCCCTTTTAATTTTATCCACTCAATAGAGAGGTGGAGTGATGTTTTCTGGATTTTACTTGTGACTAGTGATGTTTAAAACATCTTTTCATGTGATTCTTGTTCATCTCCATATTCTCGTGTGTGTGTGTGTGTGTGTGTGTGTGTGTGTGTGTGTGTGTGTGTGTTTATGTGTGCACATGACTGTGGAGGCCAGAGATCAACACTGTGTGTCTTCCTCAATGACTCCATCTTTGTTTTTGAGATGGTATCTCTCACTGGCCTGGGGCTCACTGACCCAGCAGGCCAGGATGACTGGACAGCACGCTTCAGCAATCTTCAAGTCTCTAACTCCCCAGGTCTAGGATTATAGGATCATGTCACTGTGCCCCACATTTTTAAGGGGTACTGGGGGTTCGAACTCAGGTCCCCATGCTTATACAGCAAGCACTTTACCAACTGAGCTATCCCCCTAGACCCGCACCCCTTGTGTTCTCTTATAAAGCATCTATTCAAGTATTTTATCCATCTTAAACAGTTGGCTTTCTTATTACTGATATTGAGTTTCTTATCTATTTGTACTTGGTCAAACTGATAGATTGTGGTCCTTTTCTTCCAATATCTGCCTTGTTTTTTCACTTTGTTAACAATGTCTTTAGAGCAGCAAGTCTCAACCTTCCTAATATTGTGACCCTTTAATACAGTTCCTCATGTTGTGGTGACCCCAACCATAAAATTATTTTCATTGCTATTTCATAACTGTAATTTCACTACTGTTATGAATTGTAATCTGTGTCCTACAGTCGTGATGAGCATGGTTTTGTGAGTCCTGGCACTGAGTCACTGTATTCCTCTGAGCTATTCTGTAAAGTGTCTTGCTTTTAGCTTGTTGTGGTTTGTTTTTGTTAGTCTGGGTCAAACAGGTTTGTACATGAAGAAAAAACTCATCTTTCAATTTCTACCAAAAGATTGCATTAGGATTTTCCTTGGGAGGAGGGTTGGCATCTTTACCAGCATCGAGTCTTCTGGTTCTTGAATACATGTGTGGCCTCATTTCTTTCTCTCCTCTTGCATTTTTCTCAGTGACGTTTTATGGTTTTCCAGTGTATAGAGAACTCAGAGAGCCCTCTTCCTGGGAATAGAGCGAGAATAATCCACTTCCTCTTCCAGATGAGCTGAAGGCCCAGACCCTTGGGTTTTCTATAGCAGTAAACATACTATGGGGACAGAAAGGGGGTGGGGACAGTTATACCCATGCCCCAGAACTCTGAGGGCTAAGAGAAAGATCAAGGCTGTAAGGTTAGCCACCTGGGTTCAAATCTCAACTCTTAGAGTTAGAGTTCATACCTGGAAGATTCGGTCTCTCTGAAATTCATGTTTCCTGATCAGCAAACTGCAGAGAATCCCAGCACCCCCTGGAAGGCCTCTGTGAAGTTAAACTCAAGTGACACTCAGACCTATTCCTGTCACCTCATAACCACCTAATAAATACTAGCAATAGCAGCTGATTTTCTTATCAATAGTATTTCAGAGCAAGAAAGTAGATATTGTTGGCTTACAGTGCAGACTGGGCCACCCAGTTAAGAACTTCGGGTATACCTCTCACCTGCCTTAACCATTACCAGTGGACCAGAATTTTCCAGAAGGAAATGCTGTCCTTTGAATTATGTGGCTTAGCTACCTTGGGATCCACCACGACAGACAAATCCCCATAGTTAGCTTTACTACTGGTTTCTTTGTTTACTCACTGCCCATCTTGAGGTCAGAAGGCTTGAAGGAGGCTGCACCAATTATATCCCCCTATTACTCCAGAATCTAAAAGCCTGACTCCCCTAAAGGATGACTCGACCCCAGAGACTGTTTCCAGAGCCCTCACTTACCACACCAAGCAGGAGGAGGCAGAGAACTTCATGACAGCCTACCTCTGGTGGCTGAGACCTTTGCTTGAATGACCTGGCCCCAAATATTCACAGACAATGTTAGAAAC
>CABHPR010140966.1:10074-30568 GCA_902168415.1 Peromyscus melanophrys | reverse complement strand
AAGAAAGAAAGAAAGAAAGAAAGAAAGAAAGAAAGAAAGAAAGAAAGAAAGAAAGAAAAGAAGCAGTCAAAAGAAAGGTTTAAAGTATGTTCAAGGGGGACATGAACAAAGTCTTGAATTAATTCAAAGAGAACACAAAGAAGCAGTTGAATGAAATAAGAAAGTTACCATAGAATATTAAAGTGGAACTAAATAAAGAAATATAAATACTGAAGAATATCAAACTGCAAAACTAAAAATGAAAAATTCAATAAGTCAAATTAAAAAAAATCTCAGTGAAAAGCCTCACCAATAGAGAGGATCAAGGAGAGGAACATGGTGTTAAGGCTTGGAGACAAGTAGAAGAATTGCAACATTAAGACATAGACAAGGATAAGTTAATAAAGTGTGAACAGAAAATTTGATATCCATGGGAAATGATGAAAAGACCAGTCTATGAAACATAGGAGTGAAAGAAGAATTTCATGCTAAAGAAATAGAAAATATTTTCAATAAAATCACAGCAGAAAATCTATCAAATCTAAGGAAAGAGATGAAAATCCATACACAGGAGATATTTAGGACATAAATACAGACACAGTCAGAAAAGAATCTCCCACACCAAATTATAGTTAAAGAGCTACATGTGCAGAACAAAGAAAGTATATTGAAAGCTAGAAAAGAGAAATACACAATCACATATAAAGACAGACCCCTAACTAAGACAACATCCAAAAGAATGACACCAGGGTAGTAGTTGGGCAAAAGTCAACATAATATCAGGAATCAATGTACATCTTTCAGTAATAACCTTATATATTAATGATATCATTTCTACAGTCAGAAGATATAGACTAGAAGACTTTCTTAAAAAATTACCATTCTATTTTGTTTTGTCTCCGTGGAACACACTTTACCATCACAGACAAATATAACATTAGGGTGAGATGATACAAAAAAAGTAATTGAACAAAAATGAAACTAGAAAGAAAGCACCACTGTTCTAAATTCTAGAAAATCAGACCAGATGAAAATTAGTCATGTAAGAAGGTCATCTCATACCAAGTAGAGACTAATCCATTAAGAGGATATTGAAAACTGAAAATGGGGGCGAACAATTGCTTAAAACAATCTTTGATAGATACAGAGATCCAGCTTATAGTAGATCATATAAAAGGACATAAAGAAGGTCTTAATAACGACAAGAGAATTGAAATAATACTTTGTATTATTTCTGACTACCATGAAACTCAACCAGAAACCAACAGCAAGAAAGATTACAGAATATGCACAAATTCATGAAAATTGGGTCAGCAAACAAATCGGGAAGGGAATTTAAAAATTCTTAGAAAAAAATTCCAATAAAAATAAAAATACAACATATCAAAACTTATGGTAACGAATGACAGCAGTCCTTAAGGGAAATTTAGAACAAGTGTCAATGGTAAATGATCAGAGAACTCTCAAATAATCTGACAGTGTACTTTAGCTCTTTGGAAAAGGAATAATATGCCAGACAAAAACTCTCTAGACAGGAAGAATTGTGCTCAAATCAGAAAATAATGAAATGAAAGCAAAAACAAAAAAAATGCAAAGAATCAAATGAAACACAGAGTTGATTCATCAAAAACAAAAATCAACAGCTTCTTAACCAAACTAACCACACTTGACTAAGCTTCAGCCCTTGGTTTTTGACATTCACTGCTTTGTAAAGTTGCATCTCTAAATTCCCTTCTTCTTCCAGACCTGAGCTGTAGATGACAGATGAAAGCACGTGGGTATCCAAACATCCTAGAGAAGAGCTATCTACCAGTCTTGACCTTTCTTTCGTGTGGGAATGAATTGTTCTTGAGAGTCAGTGATTTTTCATGAAATGTTTACTCTTTTTCTAATAACTGGCTCACCTCAACAGAGGAATAAGGTGCTCAGGTGTAGAGGGCTACACGAGAACATCCATATGAGTGAGTTTATGACAAAGGTTTTCATTTTTATCCTAGTCTGTTTCCTGTTGCTCTAATATAATATCTAAAGCTAGGCCATTAATAAAGGAATGCCCATTTATTTAGCTCTTGGTTCTGGAGTTGGAAAAGCCAGAGGAAGTGGTTGGATCTGGTCTTGTGATGTATTATGATGATGACAAAAATATAGAAGGGCAAGTTTGAAAATGGCTGGCTCAAATTAATACATTCTTGTGTTGACTATCCAGTCCCAAGGTAAAGACAACACTCTATTTTAACACAATCCCTCCTGAAAAGCCTTACATCCCACAGAGACAGATGCATCCCAGTCAGCTTCTGAGAGTCCAGTCATTGTGACATCATAGGAAGTTGAGTGCAAATGATCAAGAGTGAGGACATCACTCTAGGTTTTATGTTCCCACAGAATGAAGGAACAAGGGATATCACTTCCAGGGAAGTGAGATGAGAGTGTATCACTTAGAATGAAGGAATCTGAGTCACCATGCCTCTGAACTACAGTTGAATGATGGGAGGAAAAGCTCAGAACTGGTCTACACAGTGGTACTTATGGATAGTCTCACTCAAGTAGATGTGGCCAGAAGGATTCTTTAATGATAATTATCAAAAAAGTGCAGGCAGTGGAAGTGGGAACTTCACAGGGGTGAAAGAGGAGGTGGAGGAATGAAGGAAAATGAACGTATCTCAAAAAGTCATTGTTGCACAATAAGTAAAAATGTGTTAATGTGCTCTGGTCTGTGTGTGTATGTATGTGTGTGTGTGAATGTGCATGTGTGCTTGTGTGTGTCTGTATGTATGTATACGTTCTTGTATATATGTGGGAAAATCACTAGTATTTACTTTCTCTTTAGCTATCTCTCTGATACCTTAGAAGTTAAATGAGGGCCTTTTAAAATACATACATAGCTTTCTGTAAATATATTTCGGTGTATGCTATGTCTATATTTGGGGTAGAGAGTCTTTCCATTCTTGCATTGTGCTGATGCCTTAGGAATATAAGGATTAAAAGAGAATACAGAAATGATTTTATAGGAATCCCTACAAAAGACTTTTAACTACGCAATGAAATTAATGATTCCTTTTCTCTCTGTAATAAGCCACATGATCAACATAATGCTGGAAAATATTTTATATGACCTTGAATGTATTTATTAATCCATTGCTAGAGTCTTATTTCCTGGAGGCATTTAAGTGTAACTCTTCCCAGGGTACCAGAAGGAGCAGCAAGGATGTGTTTCTGTGGACTGGTGTGGAGTGTCTGAAAAGGGGCCCTGTGAGCTCTTGAGACACATCATTCTTTATCAAAAGGGGAAATTTACTGAGTTTTGTTTTAGGACGTTGTGTTCAGCAGCTAAGTGTTTCTTTCAAGCCTCCCTACATTACTTCCCTTTAGGCTTCCCCATTCTTTCAGAAGACAGGTGTTTGCACAGACAATACTCAGAAGCCACATCCAAGATGATAGCGACTTGGGCAGGGGTGCTACAGATTAAATGAATGAACACAAGCTGCTTGTCAGAAAGCAACCTCTCTTTCCTTTTTCCCATGGATGCACTGCCTTTCATTGAGATGACAGCATTTTATTTACTGTGTGAAAACTGTGAGATTCTTTCTCTGGGAGTTAAGATAAGGTGGTGTGTGTGTGTGGTGTGTGGTGTGTGGTGTGTGGTGTGTGTGTGTGTGTGTGTGTGTGTGTGTGTGTGTGTGTGTGTACCTGGATTGACTAGCTCCATTTAAAGGACAGGCTTTGTTTCTGAGAAGTACCTGTTTATCCCATATCAATGTTTTACTCTAGTGTTTTTCACTGTGTTTCATAGTAATTTGATTTGTTCTGGACACACAGTCTTGCTGGGAAAGAGCATGGTTGGTCACCATGAATGAGGCACAGGAGAGGCAAACATACCAACAGAGGACAGCCTGTTGCTTCAGAATTAACATTCAGACAGCATTTTTTAAAGGACTAAGCACATGACTCATCTTCTGGCCATGTTGCATATTGAACATGTCCTGGAAATAGTTTATATCACTCCTCCCAAGGTAACAAAGGATATTGTCAGAGTCCAGCTCTGACCTGTTGAAGGGTTCTTGTGGGGGAGGAGAGAGGAATGAGAAAGTACTAGATAGAAATATAGTTGGAGGTGACAAGAAAATCAGAGACACAGGATATCTTTGGGAGGGCCCTGGGTCAATACCCAGTCGCTTTGAGGTTTATTCCAAAGGGCTTTTTATACAATGCCAAGGGGCAAGGCAAAAGACCTCCCCCTTTCAAGATCAAAGTACAGCATACAGCCAAGTGTAGACCCTTTAAAACGCCTGGTAACCACGCTCATGGCCAAATCATACCATTATGTAGTCCTGCTAGGTAAAGCAAGCCCAGGTTCTCTGACCCTGAGCAAGGTCTCACTAGAGAGCCTCTGTGGGTCCCCAAAGGATGTCACTGACTTCATTGTCTTTCCTATTTTGTATATGGAATGTCATGTTACTTGAACCCTTAATAAAAAAGATTAGTGTTATAACAATTAACATTCAGTTAGACTTTGATGTAAGGATATCCATGTTCATAAAGAAAATCTTTATTCTTAAAACATTTACTTGCAGATACATGGTGCATCACAATGTAATAAATGTGTAGGACCTTATAGAATGGGAAAGTTACACACAAGCTTGAGATCTCTGTGTTGTTGTTATGATTTGGAAGCGGTTTGAGTATTTCTCCCAATTTCAGTACTGGACATTGTTCTTTAGTGTGGTGTTGAAGTGCTAGGCTCTTCAAAAAGTGGGCCCCCCAGGGAGGGGTTCCTTATGTCATTGTGGGTGCCACTCTCTGTTGAGAATAAAGTGGTTACTATGGTACTCTGAATTAGTTCTCATGGAAAAGTTGTTATATGAAGAAACATCCGACCCTCCCTTCAACCTGCTTTCCTGTCTGGCCACCATTGTGGTACCACTATTCCCTAACTAGTTCTGGTACCACACCCTCGAATTTCCGGAACTATGAGATCATTAAACCTTATTTCCTTATGAAGTTACCAAGCCTTTTGTATTTAATTATAATAATGAAAATTAGACTGATAGAGTCAATTTTCTCATTTACATCACCTTCTTTATGGAGGTATGTGGTGGTATTGTGTTCCCCAAAATATTGTGTATGCTAATAAACTTATCTGGGGTCAGAGAACAGGACAGCCACAATATTAAACATAGAGGTTAGACAGTGGTAGCACACGCCTTTAATCTTAGCATTCCAGAGACAGAAATCCCTCTGGATCTCTGTGAGTTCAAGGCCACATGGGAAACAGCCAGGCGTGGTGACCCACGCCTTTAATCCCAGAAAGCCACACCTTTAATCCCAGGGAGTGGTGGTAGAAAGCAGAAAGGTATATAAGGCGTGAGGACCAGAAACTAGAGGCATTTGCCCTGGAGAGACATTTGCCCTGGAGAGGCATTTGGCCTGGAGAAGCATTTGGCCTGGTTAAGCATTCAGGCTTCTAGCAGCAGTTCAGCTGAGACCCATTCTGGATGATGGCTCGGGGCATCCAGTCTGAGGAAACAAGACCAGCTGAGGATCCAGCAAGGTGAGATAGCTGTGGCTTATTCTGTCTCTCTGACCTTCCAGCATTCACCCCAATACCCGGCTCAGGTTTGATTTTATTAATAAGAACTTTTAAGATTCCTACTACAGAGGTAATGACTCTATCTCAGTCATCAAGATTATATTACAGTTTGTCATCCATTCATTTTTAGTTCATGTAGAAACCCAATCTAGAAAAGTTTAGGTCATGTACCAATGTTTCCTGACAATGATTCAAACCATTCCAATGTCTGTTTCCCCTTCTTTAACTTCCAAGTCGTGATCTGCAGGCTGGTGCAACAGTTTCTGTGTTTTCCTACCTGTGTTCTGGAACCTACTTCCATGGCATCTGGAATGCAGTGTCTAATATGTGATCCTATCCACATTGCTATATCTTGAAATTCTTCAGAATGGCCCAGCCTGGTGATTCGAATTTGATTCCCAAAACCCATGTTGGAAGGACGAAAGTGATTCCCAAAACTTGTCCTCTGATCTCTACTTAAGGCCTTAGCCTATCCATACACTAATAGTAATAATACTAAATAACTAAAGAGAAATCCTTTGATGGTCTATCTAGTTCCTTTGAAGGGATAGCAAGACTTTTATATAACTGTTTACTACTGATCTTAAGCAATGCCATTCTAGCTTTGTCAGCAGATAGTTCAAAATCACTAAGTTATGTGGAGTTCTTATGTAAAAAGTAAGGAATTCTTCTTCCTACCCCTTTAAGTCTTTACCTTTCACATTGTTCTCTATCTCTATCTCCTATCTATCTATCTATCTATCTATCTATCTATCTATCTATCTATGGTGATATTTTATTTGTGCTGAAATGTGATTTCATTTGTTTGTTAATAAATAAAAGTGCCTGGGGGTCAGAGCTAATAACAAGCCATAGCAGAAGTCTGGCAGTGGTAGCACATGCCCGTAATCCCAATCACATGACAGGCAGATCTTTGTGTGTTCAAGGATACAGCCAGCATGGAGACACACGCCTTTAATCTCAATACCAACCATAGAGACACAGAAGACTGTATAGACAGGCAGTGACAAGGAGGTCATGTGGTTGGGTTTACAACCAATGAGAATGCAGAACAGAAAGTCAATAAAAAGACAGACACATAGGAAGTAGGTCTCTTTCTCAGGGGAAGGACAGCAGCGGCAGTGGGTGGTAAGAAGGCGTTCTTGGGCTCAGCTCTTAGCTACTGCTCTCTCACCTCTGGGGCTTTTAACTATGCATTTGGCTCTGTGTTTCTTATTTAATAAAACCATTCAGAATTACATCTACATCTACATCTATCTATCTTCATCTATCTATCTATCTATCTATCTATCTATCTATCTATCTATCTACCTACCTACCTATCATTTGTCCATATAGTTATCATCTATTATCTCTATATCTCATCTATCATCTATCTATATATCTATCATCTATCAACCTATATCTATCTATCAATCATCTCTCAACTTATCATCTATCATACTACAAATTATGTACTACCAAATACTATGTTTTAGTTTAGGGCTATTGAGAATGATGAACTATTAGAAACATCTTTACAGACATCACATATTACACAAATACACATATGTCTCTAGTCACAATAGTCAGAGTAGCATTGTCCCACTTTGGATCTGATTTTAAGAGTCTTTGCTCCATATTCAATACCCATAGGAGAAACTGAAATCTCTATGTTGGCCTGCAAGGCTCTGTATCACCCAAATTCCCTCACTCACTCTTTCCCATGGATCATGCAGTCCTTCACAGTTGCTCTACTGTGCCCATATGGGTGCTCTTCTGCCACCTCCCTAACTTATTCAATCTTTTTTCCAGATTTCAGTTGAGTCTTCAGTCCCACAAGGAAGATTTCTTTAGATTTTTTTTTTCACTTTTATAGCACTGCCTATGTCTTAACAGTTACCATGAATGAAACTTTCTTTTCTTTATTAACATCTGTTTCTAATCTCTCTAGAGAGATGAGAATTCCTGAGAAGTTCGCAGTGAGAGGATGGGAGATGAGAATTCCTGGAATATCATGAGCCAGTTATCAGGTTGGTACAAAAGTAATTTTGGTTCTTGCACTGCTGGAATTTGCTTTTTGATATTGTAACATATTCTTAATAAATATGGCTATGTTAAAGATAATATTAATGAACTTTATTGATTTAGGTTGGTATGCTAACAACATATTACTTGCTGCCTTTAATTTTTTATTGTTTGATACTTTCATACTTTGTGTTATGAATTTAAGTCATTTTCACCCCCTTCCCTGCTTTCATCTCCCTCTCCCCCAATGATGCTTCTTCTCAACAACCCACCCTTCCTATTTTCATGTCTTTCCTTTGTTTTTTGTCCCACTAATTTAATTAAGAGTTTGTTGCCTGAGTGGGGTTGTAAGGTTATTTACTGGAACAAGGGAAACTAATCAGTGGCTACACCACTGAAAAATAACACTTCTTCCCCAAACTTTGTTTATTTTACATTACTGAAATGATGTTGGACAAAAAGCAAATCCATGTAATTTTATTATTCAAGTCCAAATGCATCATAAAGAATAGAGATAAATAGCATCATCAATATTGATGTGTTCATCCCAGGTACTACTAAGGAACATGTGAGTGAGGATACAGTTCAAGAGGTAACAAAAGAGACAAGAGCCTTGAAGATGAGAAGCATGGTGGTGGTCACCAGAAAAGGACAATGACACATTGTTGTTCTCTTTTATTCTGTGCAACAACTATTTCTCCATTGTATTGTTCCATATGAAAGCAGATGAAATACTGGTGATGTCCATCTCAGAAGCTGGGCTGACAAACTCTAAAGCACTTCCCAAAACTAAATTTGCGCGCGCGCGCGCGCGCGCACACACACACACACACACACACACACACACACACACACACACACACTCATTGTCACTGGTGGTCAGCTGCCTGTCAGATTCACCCCAGCTTTCTGGATCTCCATAAAATATTGCACCTGAGGTGTATGCTCCATGAATAGATGAGATTCACTGAGGATTACTCCTACAGCTGGACCTGGTCAACCTAACAGCCCAATGACATGATACCATCTGACCATAGTAGCCCAACCAGTGCTTCCAATTTGAACAGATTATCCTGTAAAGTAGTCACTCAACCACCATATTCACCCAATCCTTTGCCAGCCAATTGCCACTTCTTCAAGCACCTTAACAACATTTTTCAGGGAAAATGCTTTAACAAAAACAGGATTCAGAAAAATATTCTCCAAGAGTTAACTGCTACCTAAAGCATGTTTTATGGTTTGTTTTTTTTTTTGTTGTTGTTGTTGTTTTGTGTGTGTGTGTGTGTGTGTGTGTGTGTGTGTGTGTGTGTGTGTGTATGCGTGTGCTACAAGAATAAACAAGCTGTAGCTTATTGGTCGGAATAGTCCTTGGGCTGTTAATAAAGATAAAGCATATTTACACCTACATCATTATGATGATGTAAAATTCTTAGTCAGAAACTTCAATTCCCAATAGATTGAAGTGAACAAGGGACCTTGTCTCAAGAGAAGGGGAAGGAGATGATCAACATTCAAGTTTGTTCTCTGCCACATTCCTATTTCCTACGTCTTGTTACAGGCATCTAGATGTCTCTCTCTCTCTCTCTCTCTCTCTCTCTCTCTCTCTCTCTCTCTCTCTCTCTCTCTCTCACACACACACACACACACACACACACACACCACACACACTCACTCACACACACACACACAGAGTTGCTAAAATTCTTTCCCAGGGAGAGACAAAAGGCAAAAATCCACCAATATTGACTCTAGGGAACCACTGAGGTTTCAGGGCTTCAATACAGACCATAGATAGGTGAGGGTTTTCTTACAGGGGTGTAAGCACTCCTAGTTCAACTTCCCACACCTGAAAAGCCTTTCATAACAAGGATAAAGTTTCCTCTATTTGCATATAAGGAATCCCCATCACGCCTCCCTAAACTTGAGTACCTTCCCTACATCACACATAGTTGCCAGGAAGTAGTAGGGAACAACTGGATTTTCAGGTTAAGAATTTCACATCCTACTCCGCCCCTCTGTGAAGGGTATAATTCATCAATAAGTGCAGCTGGGATGATCTTTTGCAGGGGGCAGAACTCCCCAACATGCTAGTTACTTGGCTTAAAGGATGGTCACTACTATGCAAAGACTTTTTTGAGAACATCATATGTAAGCACTGAGTATCCATGTCACTCCCCCCGTTCTTTCCCCACAAGCTCCTCCCATGACCTTGGTCTAAATTCATAGACTTGTTTGTAATTGTATATAAATAATTACACTCACATACTCTTTAATTAGTATTAAATTATTTTTTAAATTATTATTTAATTAATTATATATTAGATAACTATATAATGCATAATTGTACTTATGATATAATTTTATTAAATTATAATAATTATTAATGATATATACTATATGTGAATGTACAAACCACTGAGTCCATTTAGCATTGCTTTAATGTTGATGTGTCCAAGGCTAACCCCTTGGGATTGGACATTTTATACAGGAACTCCTCCCTGGAAGTAGATAATTCTCCTTCCCTCAGAAGCAGCTGACCATTTGTCATCTATGGATGGGTCCACATGGAATGTTCCATGCCACATTGTCATGTTATCTAGTGTTTTCATTGTGTAGGTATTGTTTAGGCAGCCATATTGTTGAGTTTTCATGGAAGCATTTCTTCTGTCATGCCTAGGAGACCTATCCAGCAAAAAATGTACTGGACCTCTGGCCCTTACAGTCTTTTACTTCTTTTTCTTGGTTTTTACCTGAGCCTTAGATATAGTGGTTGCATTGCAGATGTGTCAGTTGAGGTTGGGTACTTACTTCTCAACCCCTTATTCTCTGCATGTGGATCAGTTGTGGGTATCTGTAATAGTGTCCATCTGCTCATGTATTGAAATTATTTTGCTTTTGATTTTAAGGTTTATTGCACTCTATTCAGATAGGATGCATGGAATTATTTCATTTTTTTTGTATTTGTTGGGATTTGATTTGTGCCAGTGTGTAGTCTTTTGGAGAAAGTTCCACAGAGTGTAAGTAGAAGATGTACTCTTTGGTACTTGGGTAGAATAGTATGTAGATATCTGTTAGGTCCACTTGATGAAAGATTTCACTTAGTTCTGCCAAGTGACCTGTCTACTAGAAAAAATTGGAGTATTTAAATCACCTTCTGTTATGGAGTTGAGATTAATCTGAGCCTTGAAGTCCAGTAAGTAGTACACTTTTCATGAAATTGGGTGTGCCAGAACCTACCTTCCTTCCTCCCTTCCTTCCTTCCTTCCTTCCTTCCTTCCTTCCTTCCTTCCTTCCTTCCTTCCTTACTTCTTTCCTTCCTTCCTTCCTTCCTTCCTTCCTTCCTTCCTTCCTTCCTTCCTTCCTTCCTTCCTTCCTTCCTTCTCTCCTCCCTTCTCTCCTCCCTCCCTTCCTCCCCTCCCTCCCTTTCTCTCTCTCCTCTCTCTCTTTCTTTCTCTCTCTCTTTCTCTCTCTTTCTTTCTTTCTTTTTTTTTATCTCTCTCCCTCTCTATCTCTCCCTCCCTCCTTCCCTCTCCCTTCCCTTCCTTTCTTCCTTTCTTTATTTTTTTATTTTTTTAGCTTTTCAAGACATGTTTCTCTGTGTAGCCCTGGCTGTCATGGAACTCACTCTGTAGACAAGGCTGGCTTTGAACTCACAGATATGCTCCTTCTTCTGCTTCCCTAAATGCTGGAGTTGAAAGCATGTACCACCACTGACTTGGATTTTGTTTCTTAATCCATTCATCAAAACTGCATCTTTTGATTGGAGAACTAAATTGATTAAAACATCAAGTTAGTTTTCAAAGATGTACATTTGTTGCTCTCATATTTTTCTTTTTGTATTCTTAGACCTATTTTGTGTTTCAATAATTATAGCTTCATTTGTTTTCTTTCTGTAGGACCTTGGGTATGCTTATGCTTATTCCTCTCTTCATTCTGAAGTATTGTCACATTATTCTCAGTAAGGCTGGTTTAATGAATGGGAATTCACTTAGACTGTTGTTATACCACGAGAAGGTTTCTTTGTCTTTCAACCATGTGTTGATAGTTTTGCTGGGTAGAGTAGTCTGGGTTTGCATCTGTGGTCTTCTAGAATTTTGAGCACATAGCTCCAGGCTCTTTTGGCTTTTAAAATTTCCCCTGGGAAGTCAGCTGTTACCTGATGGGTTTTGCTTTGTATGTGACATGTAGTGTTTCTCTTGCAGCTTTTGACACTCTTTGTTCTGTATATTTAGTGTTTTAGGAACAATGTGCCATGGGGAGTTTCTCTTTTAGTCCTTTTGGGCATTCTGTGTCCTTCTTGTATTTATATGGGTGTGTCTTTCCTTAGTTTAGGGAAGTTTTCTTATATGATTATGTTGAAAATCTGGTCTATACCACTGATATGGAATTCTTCATCTCTATAATTCATAGACTTGGTCTTTCCATGGTGACCTAAATTTCTTTCATATTTCCTGTGTGTGCGTGCGTGCACGTGCTAATGTATATTCTTTGCCTCTATGATTCGTTTACTCTATTTTATCTACAAGTGCTGACATTCTGTCCTCTACTTGATCCGTTTTACTGAGAAAGCTTTTCCCTGACTTTTCAAATTAGATTAATGAGTTTTCCATTCCATCTCCATTTCTCCTTGGGTTTTGTTAAATATGGCTTTCTCCTTACTAAATTTTCTTTGTCAGTTCATCTAGCCATATATTTGTGTTTACTTGGATCTGATTCAGAAATTTATTCCTATTGTCTTGAAGTTCACTGAGGTATTTGTCTGTGCTGTTTTTAAACTCTTTGAAGGCTTTAATCATGTTTATGATTGTTCTTTCAAATTCTGTGTCCTGTAGTCCATCTAGATAATTGTCTCTAAAATTTCTATAGAACTGGTAGATTTGGAAGGACACACACATAGTGTCTTGACCTTTCATATTGTTTCTGTTTTTGTGATTTGACCTGGCCCATGGACTTCTTTCATTGGTTTTGCATCTGATATTAGATTTTAGGCTGCTTATGTTGAGTTTAAGTTTGATTTTGTTTTTGCTGTTTTCCAAGCAATTCAGTCATGGATGAGGAGCTGATTGGTCAATCTTTCAGATACCTTGTGTTGATATTGGTTTGAAAGAATGAGAGTGATTCCAGTTCAGTTGTGACCATGAACATGTGAGTGTAGGACAAATGGCAAACTGTGCTACCTGAGATATGCTTGGGAGTACAAAGGTGGCATGGGTTGGGTGGAGTCTTGGACAGTCACCAGGCTAAGACAGTGCACAGACTGCATGACTTGGGGCTAGGGCTGGTTATGGGGAACAGTGCAGGTGGGTCATGGTTTGAAAATTCACAAGCTAACCTACTGCACAGGATGCATGATCCAGGCTAGGGCTGGTAATTTCAGACAGCATGAATGGAGGACTAGGTTGGCTCACTGGCCTGGGCATGGACATGAAATTTTTCTCTTTACCTTGTATGCATACCCATACCAGTACCCTCGCCATCATTGGTTTCCAAGCAAAGTATTCATTGTTCCACTTTAATATTAAGAGTTATATATTCCAGGAAGACTTCAATGGTTGATGCTTCCCATGATGTTCTGTCTCACACCTTCTTATGGAATCAGCACTGTATTAAAATACTATGTATCAGATTATTTTTAGGCTTCTTTGTATTTTTTTTAATTAAATGTCTTCCATTTTAATACATCATTTATAAAAGCTGACTGGTCCATAGCACATATACTACAAAATATTTTAAATGAGAAAAAAACTAAAAACAGTAGCTCCTATACATATTACATGTAATTTTTTATTCTGTAACATGTCACAACAAAATTTAATGGCTCAAATTAAGTTTCTTGTGATTCTGAGATGTTCTGATTCTGGCTAACTCTGTGGATCCTCTAGCTAGGCTTGTATACGCATTGTTGAGCTTCTAGTGAGTTGGCTAGTAGCCAAATGTTATAGCGTGGTCTAGCCTGGTGATTGTCAAAGACCCCAGCCAACTCATGCTACTTTCATACTCCCAAGCACAGCTCAAGTAGCACAACTGGGAAAACACCTAGTGAAAAAGGGATGGTTCAAAAAGCTTGTCTCAGAGGTATGGATTTTCAGCCTAGTACCTTAACTCTCAACACATGGTCATTTGGGGGTTTTAGAGTGTTATAAGACTGAAGACCTACATGCATGAGTACTGCTTGTATCACACTAGGTATTTCTGTTGGCTACTTTTTGTCAAATTGACACAACTAGCATCACCAGGGATGATGGAACCTCAATCAGAGGCAATTGATTGTGGGCATGTCTGTAGGTATTTTCTTAGTTGAAAATTGATGTAAGAGGATCTAGCCCACTTTGGGTGGTCCCTTCTCTAGACCTATGTAAGAAAAGTAGTTTAACAAGCAAGTAAGCAGCATTGCTCCATAGCTCCGCTTTGTTTTCTGCTTCAAGAGCCTGCCTTGACACACCTGCTTTGGATTTCCTCAATGAAAAACCATAAACCCTAGCATAAAATATATCTATGCCTCCCCAAGTTACTTTTTTTTCATCACAGCAACAGAGAAGCAAACAGGACAGTGTTAGTCTATTTACCAATGTAGCTGCTAGGTCCAATCAGAGCCAGTGTGAATGAGCACAGACCAAGGAAGTGAATATACCAAAAGCATGTCTTTACAAAGTATTGTACATGTACACAGAAAATCTCATATTCTGGGAGCTGTAGAGATGTTTGGACTGCTGAACAAACTCAAGGACTTATTTCAGATCCCCAGTGCTCATGTAAAAAGCTGGGTGTGGCAGCATGTGCCTATATCTCAGAGCTACAAGAGGTGACAACCAAAGGAGTCAAGGGCCAGTCAGATTGCCCTGTCTACCTCTTACCTCCACACTTGCCTATGTACACCATGGTACATCTGCACACATGTATGGACACATATGTATATAACTCTCTCTCTCTCTCTCTCTCTCTCTCTCTCTCTCTCTCTCTCTCTCTCTCTCTCTCACACACACACACACACACACACACACACACACACACACACACACAGAGGAGACAGTTTATTTGTAAGGAAAACATCCAACATGATAAAGTGAGACATCCTGCATATCACTTCTGCTATCTGGTATGTGGTTTCACTGAACACTGCTTTCCTAGCCTTTATTAGCTGGAGCTTTTTGACTCTATCAATTCAAATTCTCTCATTCTGTAGGTTGTCTCTCAACTTTCTTCAGAGTGTAACTATGTAGGTACATGATAAGGTGTTATAGCTGTGTCTCTTTCCCCTCATCAATTTTCTTTATTTTTCTTTCAGAAATTTAAAATGTATCGTATTTGATAATTGTCCTTCAATTTTCTGTATTCCTTAAATACCCTCAAATTTTTATGACTTTCCTATGTCTTTTAAATTTCTTTGCTTCCAACTTCCACTTTGTTAATGTTGCTCTATTCAGCTGTTCAATGGATGCAGTGTTTCTCATCTATTTATGGAAGCTCCACTGGGTGATTTTTTTACATCTGTTTACTTACTTTTTTAATGTAGCTTCATGTGCTTTCACCAGCCATTGATTCATCATTTTAGAGCTTTAATCATTTCCCCACACATATTTTAAATTTTCTTTTGGGTAATTGTTTCATGGGAGATGCATGTAGATTGGCTCTTCACGTATTTTTGTAATTACATTTCATTTCCAGTTTTTTCTCAGCAGGAAGTGATGCACAGCATCACTACAGGCTGTTTGAAGACCTGTCCCTCCAGGGACCTCAGCATGGCCTTTCATCAGGAACCCCAAGGTATCTCTGACTGCCATGGAAAGATGTTCTTGGGTTGGGGTAGATATATTTTTGGTGGTCAGGTTAGCATTTTTTGATCTATTTTGTGTCTTCAATGTGGGTTAATTTAGCTCCATCTTTCTGTAACTGCACAATTGAATTGACAATTCTCAAGGGTGTTTCTGTTTTTATTTTTCTACCCAAATTCCAGACCAAAGGAGGAGCTTTTCTTTTTTTTGTGTCTAGCAATTAAATGGATTTGTTTTATAATCCATTCTCTCATTGAGCTTGCATCATTTTTAATTTTTTCAGTTTTATAAATTCAGGAACTCATTCTTATTCCAAAGTTGTCATTAAATCCCTATACTTCAAAGACTTTACTACCTCCACAATCCTTCCTTGACCCCTGATTCCAACAAAGCATTCTTTGGGCTATTTCCTACAGTGCATTGAAGTTCCTGGCTACTTTTCTCTGCTCCCTAGGAATTTGTTCCATTGGAGCTCTTTATGTATTGATATTTTATTTGTTTTGTTTTATCCAGAATATATGCTTGATTAGTTTGGGAAATTTTCAGGTCATTAGAACAATGAGCCTGTCTAAAATATACACATTCAATGTATTTTTCTAAGACACATGAGGAGATGCTAGAAAGCAATGGCACAATCAAGAATGATTTCCACAGAGCATTAATGTGAAGTACAGATACTTCACTCTTTAGCTTTCCCTATGTTGTGTGACTGTTTCCTTCATGGTGAATATGACTGTCTCCATATTTAATCAGATCAGCTATGATCATGTACAATGAACTCTCACAAGGTTAGGGTAATTGTCACTTCCTCATGGAGAGAAGGAAAAATGACAAGATTTACCAGAGCTTTTCTTGAGGCTACACAGGCAATAAAGAAATTGCTGGAGAAGGGGAGATTTCAGTGGTATAGTTTCCTGTGAGTTGGACAAGAGACAGAGGTGCAGCTTTGGGAACCATCCCTCATTCTGGTAAGGATTTTTAGTGATGCATATGCTCCACTTTAACCCCAGGAATGTCATTGGTTCACCAATCTAGTCTTGGATGAAATCTTTGTTCTGATCTGTTGTTCTCTCCATCCACACTGACTAGAGGTAGACTACCCAGAAAATGTCCCAGCACACTTGACATTTTTAGATACTTGAGAACAAGAAGAACTATTCCTTTGTTTAATTCCCCCTTGGTATAGCCATGCCAGGATTGATGAATGATTCTGAGTTTAATGTATTACACTGACAAGGAAATGTGTGGCAAGAGGACAAGTGCAAGAAGCCAGTAACAGGCCTAAAGGTAGAACAATGCAGTGTGTTGTTACAACTCGGTTCATCTGTGTGCCCTCTTAATCAGCTTTTCATCAGATGGCTCTCAAGTGATTGTTTCTTTGTCATCTAACTTTCTACAAGTTTTCTTACCCTTAGTTCATTCATCTGTCACTCCAAGTATTGGGACTCTCTGCTCAAAGCTGGACATAGAATGCTTTGACAGCCTCAATAGACACATCTGGTAGCTAGAATATGCATAACTGTTCCTAATGCCTACATTATTGCTTTCCATTTTTTCTGCTACAGTTTTCTAACTTACATTTTTCTTTCTAACCCACTATACAAAATTTTTCTGAGTTTTTCTTCTGCTTCCTTGTTTTTTCTTTCTTCCTATGAATTAAACAGAGCTCTAAATTTCTTGGAAATAGCTTTTATATATTCTATCATCTATCTATCATCTATCTATCTATCTATCTATCTATCTATCTATCTATCTATCTATATCTATCATCTATCTATCATATATCTATATCTAGTATCTGTCTATCATCTATCTATCTATCTATCTATCACCTATCTATCTATCTATTTATCTATCTATCATCTATCTATCTATATCTAGCATCTATATCTATCCACTCTCTAAAGATATATATTTTCCTCTTTTTGGATACCTGGTAAAAAAGAGCTGGTAATGTAGGGGAAAGTATCTATTTGGTTTTACATTTATTTGATACATCCTCTGTGTCCCCTTTTCAGCTGATCAAGCTGGTAATCAGACTGTAGTTCTCCTTCATCAGAATGATTTGTGGTACATATCTGGGCTCAAATACTAATTCATTACTGAGATTAGTTTTGTCAAGAAGTTTTTTTCAAAGTGATTGAAGATAAGATGGCACAACAATTTTGCAATATGACAAGCCTGGGAAATATAAAAGGAAATAAGGCAAAATTGAGCCGCTTAACTCTGGGCGATGATTTCTGTCAGCTAATTAAAACCGCATTTTCATTCCTTTCCCTTACTTGCTGAAATAGCTCTCCCATATTTTTCAGAAGTTAATAATCAGTTATTGCATGAATTTCATTCACTCTTCACTGCTGGGCTGCTAATTTACAGGCTGGAAATACATCACAGATTTCCAGTGAAGTCTTGCAACTGCCTTTAAAAGCAAGCAATTTCTGGTCTCAGCCCTTGTGCCATGATTGTTCAGTCTTTTAGAAACTCATTTTCCTTCATATTTTATGCCCAATCCCTAGGGCAGAGCCTAACGTGATGCTTAGTAAGTACTTTAGACTGGTCTTGTGAACATTTTCCTTTGGCCCCAGAACTCTGCTTTGAGTACACCAGTCAAAGTGGCTTTGTGTACACGTAAGTTGTGTCGTGTCTCCTTTGCTTGCTCAAAACCTCCAATCATTCCTCATGTCTTAGAATAAAGACCTCATGCCTCCAAAAGCTGGAAGGTCTTTTGACATTTCGCCCAGTGATTTTTTTGAACTCATCACCTTGCTTTATTGAAACTCGTCCCACATCTTTCAGGTTCACAGCTTTGCCTTGGTTCTTCCTGCTGCTAGGGAACTCCAGACATCTCTAGGCCCCACTTCCTCACCCTTTCCAAGCATTTTCTCAAATGCACTTTCTCAACAAATTACCCCCAGCCTCTACCTTTCTATGATTCTTGGCTTTGTTTCCTACATCATTCTTCTGATATTTCGAGCTGGTAGATATTTCATTGTATTCTTCTTGTTTCTGTCTACAATAATGGGGCTGCAGGAGCAGATATGGCCAGTGTTGTTTGCTGCAGTACTCCAATTCCTCAGACTGACTGAATGTACAGTCATTTGCCATGCTCATGTGTTGGCGGGTATTTTTCACTATGTTGAGACCAGTATTCCATTTGCTGTTTGATCTTACAATCCTACTCATCAAGAGCCTCTGCACTTCAGAAAGGTAATTCTTTAAATTCTGATATGAGATGGTAAAATTTCCTCTTTAAATCTAATCTTCATTTTTTGTTTGCATAACTTAGAAAAAGCCATTAAAGAAAAAAAGTCATAGCTGGGTGGTGGTGGCACATGCCTTTAATCTCTGTGAGTTCAAGACTCAGTCTAGTCTACAGAATGAGTTCCAGAGCATCCAGGACTGTTACACAGAGAAACCCTGTATCTAAAAACAAAAACAAAGAAAAAAAAGCATGTTTCCTATATCTTCTTTCCTATATATTCACAAATCCCAGACAACAATGATGTGGTTTCATAGAATGAGCCTGAAACTTAGAGTGAGTAGTTTTCTCAATTCGACTCCTTGTAAAGCCACTAAATACTGCTTTTAAGAAGGAGTTTAAACTTCAGGAAAATATCTTCTTATCAAAACATTCAATAACACATAGTATGATAACATTATTTAGCATTAATGAAAAAACTGTGAAACAAACAGTTCTTTATTTTAATATCATGGATTATATAGCTCCCAGATGTCTTTATAAATATCATCTTGATTTAATGTGCTGGAAAGACTCTTAACATCATGACTCTCTGATGCATTTATTTTTGTTTGTTTTTAAGAATTTATTTCATTTAAAAGTGTGTGTGTGTGTGTGTGTGTGTGTGTGTGTGTGTGTGTGTGTGTACATGTGAGTGTGGGTACCAGCTAGGGCCAGAAGAGGGCATTGGATACCTTAGAGTTGGAGTTATAGTTACAGGTAGTTGTGACCCACATGATGTGGTGCTGAAAATTGAACCCAGGTCCTTTAGAAGTCTAATATGTTCTCATAAACAACTAAGCCATCTCTGTAGCTCATTTTAGTACATTTCCAGATTGAGTCCTCTAATAATAAATTTCTCAGTTTCTCATTTGTTTTGAATCTGGAACTGGCAATATGTCACCACCAATTTGTAAAATAGCTTTCCTGCATATGAAATTCCTTACCAACCATCCTTTTTCCTTTGAGAATTCTCATAAAGTATCATCATGTACTCACTGCATTCTCATCTCCAGTACGTCCATTTGCCTTTTTTTCCTTTGATCCCCTGGGAAGAGACAAGCCCTTGTCACTTTCAAACATTTCAATGTCTTAGTTTTCAGTAGCACTCCATCTTGACATGTCTTTTTTTAATGGATGTTTTGGATGTCCAACTATTTGGATTTTATTGAGCCCCCAGATGTAAAATGTTTTCACCATCATTGTGTAGTGGGTGATATCACTCTTATGCTGTGAATGTGTTGCTTTGATTGGTTGATAAATAAAATGCTGATTGACCAGTAGCCAGGCAGGAAGTATAGGTAGAATAAGCAGACAAGGAGAATTCTGGGAAGGCTGGGTCAGCAGACGGCAGCCAGCTATCCAGGGAGCAGCATGTAATGGCACGCAGGTAAAGCCATGCAAGATGTGGCAACATATGGATTAACAGAAATGGGCTGAGTTTAAATGTAAGAGCTAGTCATTGGTAGGCTTGAGCTAATGGCCAAACAGTTATAAATAATATTAAGACTCTGTGTGATTATTTTATAAGTAGGCCATGGGACTTCAGGGCCCAGGCAGGACTCTCTGGCTACAATTTTGAACTTTCAGCCATGGCTTTTTTGAATTTCTTACCTGCTTCTCTTTTTTCTCTATCAGTGTGTATGTTGATATGTGACCCACACTTCCCACAGGATAAGTTATTTTTTCTTGGTTTCTCTGTAATTTATGTAACAGGAGATCAGCTTTTCTTATTTGATAGTCTGTCTCTTTAAATCTATTTATGATCTTTAGAGGTTTTCAAAAATTAAGTATTATATTTTCTAAGAATTTCATGTTTCTCTTCATTTTTAACCTCTTTATTATCCTCTATTTAGTACAATGTTGCAACCATAACTTTCTTTACTATTATAATTATATTTTTTGTTAATT
>CABHPR010140965.1:39574-61939 GCA_902168415.1 Peromyscus melanophrys | reverse complement strand
GTGTGTGTGTGTGTGTGTGTGTGTGTGTGTGTGTGTGTGTGTATGTGTGTGTGCTGCCACCTACTAGGACAAGAAGAATCTGGGTAGGGCGAGCCTTTCCCAGCAACTTCTCTCCACTTGACCCCTACCTTTGCACCCTTAGGCAGGCATCTTGCTTTCCTAGGGAAGAAAGGCAATTCTCTTTCCCTCGGCCCATCTGGAGCTCCACTGCTGGAGGCCAGCAAGTCTCACAGCTCTCAGCAGGCATCACAGCACTGGGCACAGCTGGTCCCTGAATAGGCCCTCGGCAAGTGGTGAATTAATGAAGGGATAAACACATAAATGGATGGATGGAGTTAAATTAACAGCTAAACAGATTGTGTCTACCCTTTCTGCTGTGAAACCACAAAGGAACCTTCTCTTGCTGCCTCAATCCTTGCAAGCAGGCCTAGGGGAACAAGGCATCCTAGGAAAGGGCCTCTCAGCAGTGAGCCTTTATTGCTCAAGCTGATTCCATCCTCCAGGCCAAAGTGGGAAGTACTAGGGAATTAAAGGGGTTCCTGGAATGTGTGGTCTGAGCTTTCTGGAGGGACCACTCCCATGCTAGACCTGCAAGGCTTGCCTTCTAAGAAACTCTTATAGATCATAGCCCAGGAGCCTTTGTCCCTCAGGCCGAGATGCTGTGGGATGTCCTGTGTGCTGTGAATATATGTTGCTATGATTAATTGATAAATAAAATGCTGATTGGCCAGTAGCCAGGCAGGAAGGATAGTGTAGGTGAGACAAGGAGAGAGGAGAATGCTGGGTGGAAGAAGGCTGAGGCAGAGAGACGCTGCCAGCCGCCACCATGGGGAGCCGGATGTAAAGTACCGGAAAGCCATGAGCCACGTGGCAAGGTGTAGATGTATAGAAAGGGGTTAATTTAAGATTTAAGAACTAGACAGCAAGAAGCCTGAGCAATTAGGCCAAACAGTTTAAATAATATAAGCGTCTGTGTGTTTATTTGAGTCTGAGTGGCCCAGCTGCACCCAGAAGTCTAGATGGTCTGGAAGGCTCTCTGCTGCAGGTCCAGACACTCTGGAAGCCTTGAGAGCGGCAGATGTCTAGAGAGAGAGTGCAGGCTGCTTGCTCACTTCTGGGGTCTAAATGGAGGAAATACTGAGCAGGCCTGCATCTGAGGCGGTCCAGACAACCAACGGGCAGCAGGTATGCAGAGGGTTTGTTTAGCAGGCTGTGTTACAGCCCAGGCTCTGGGAGGCAGGCCCTGGAGGAGGAGCAAAGGAGTCCTCTGTGAGCCGTACCCTTAAAAACCAACCATCCAGGCCTGTTTACAGGTGGAAGTGAGGCCTGGCCTGGTGCTGGATTTGGAGGAGAAGAGTCTCTTGCAGCTGCCAAAGAGCCTGGCTGCATCCAGCCTTGCTCGGGCTTGACCCAAGTGTGATTTCGGCTGCCGCTTACTGGCTCGGAAGCTCAAAGTGTCGCAAAGTGGGAGGAACTATCTACATGACTTGGAGGCCGAGGCAAAATAAAACAGTGGGATCTCCTTTTCAAAATGACTAGGAATCCCAGTGTGTCAACATAACACCGTCAAACCAAGCATAAGACCCATCGAAGCTTGGGACCCCATATGATTGCAGGGTAAGAAGAAAGCCCGAGGAACTACAGCCGGGAAAAGGCGGAAGGACCGTGTTTTCCTCAAATGCATCCATGTTCCTTACTTTTTCTCTGTAGGGGACAAAAAGCTATTCATCCACCACAAAGGTCGTAGTTGATACTTCTGTGGCAAAAGATAGATTAATAAGAGAAAAATAGGACAACTGATTTAACTGAAGCTGTGTGTGGCACCGAAGCCTTTGAAAACGAAGGCCCAGGGACTGGGGAGGTAGTTCAATGGGTAAGTCCTCAGAACTCACAGAGTACAAAAGTGGGATTTGGTGGCACACATCTGCAATCCCAGCACTCCCACGGTGAGATGGGGGAAGAGACAGGGGGATCAGCCAGCACCACATAGGCCAGCAGCAGCAGTAAGAGAACCCTGCCTCAGCACAGTGGAAGGAGAGAGCCAGCTCCGGAGGCTGTCCTCTGAGCCTCGTCTTTACACCATGGCACTTGTATGAGCGTGTGCGTGCACGTGCACACACACACACACACACACACACACACACACACACACAGAGAGAGAGAGAGAGAGAGAGAGAGAGAGAGAGAGAGAGAGAGAAATGTAATACAGTTTTTAAAAAATGAAGACCCAAATCCTGTCTCGAAAAAGTGGCACACCCCTATAATTCCAGCACTCAGGAGTCAAAGGGAGAAGGATTGTGAGTTCAAAGGCAGCTTGGATGATAAAATAAGACCCTGTTTTGAAGAAACAAAACCCAAACAAGAAGAGCAGATGACCCAGGGGAAACAATTTTTCTGCTTAGGTAGAAGAATGGACACAAGGAATCTGCTTTGATGGCAAGGATCTGGGAAGAGCTTGGCAAGGCCTGTTTGTTCAGATTCTTTGCATTTCTGGATCTTGACTCTTTTTCTCTGAGCACGGGACTAGACGCCGGTCATAGGAGGGTCAGAGTGACGTCCTGCTTATGCCCAGGGACCATGTTATGTGGCTATCACGTTCTATGCCTTGTACGGTCCCTCCTTGCTCGACTGTCTTTTGGTACACTCACTGCTGACTGGATAGAACTCAGGAGAGTTCTAGTTTAGTTGGTCTCAAATAGAGATTGCCTTCCTGTGTGTGAAGACCCCAAAACCTGGAGTGTACGTTGAGATTGATCAAGGTAGCCGTTTGTGTTACCGCTTTTGAGTTAAGGTATGGAGGAAGCGCCCTCTCAAAATGTCGATAATCAACAAAGAGGAAACACACGGGCACCAAGGGAAGGCCTGCTTGTTTGAGGCTGTTTCTTAAGTTCAGGCTGTCCTTGAACTTCTGATCCTCGCTGCCTCTGATTTCAGAATGCTAGGATTCCAGGCATGTGCTATCACACTTCAAATATAGTAAAACTTTATAGGTTTTTTGTTTCAAATAAACCTCCAAGGGAAGAAATTAAAAACCAATTTGGAGTCACGTGTGGCTGTGTACACTAATCCCAGCACTCAGGAGTCAGAGGCAGGTGGATCTCTGAGTCTGAGACCAGCCTGGTCTACAGAATGAGTTCCAGGACAGCCAGGGCTACACGGTGAAACCCTATCTCTAAAACCCATAAAAAACCAAACAAATAAACAAACAAAAACAGTATGGACAAGGCCAGCCTAAGCTACATAAGACTATCTCAGTGGAACATGAAGGCTCAATTTTGGAAAGATTGTATATTATCTCAAATATACCACTTTGGTGTATTTTGAATTACAAGCAAAAAACAAGCAAACAAACAAACAAACAAAAACCGCCACCACCACCACCACCACCACCACCACCACCACCAGAAAAAAACAATGGAAGTAAGAAAGGTTCTGATGCTATAGTTTTCTTCCAGAAAGGAAGAGATAATGCTCCCATTAGAGAGACCTTCTCCTGGTGCTGGGGATGGGAAGGGCATGCTCACAGGACGGGAATCAAGGCTGAAAGAAATCTGTACACAAACCAGCCTTGGAAACTAACCTCATTCCCACAGTTGGTTCCCCAGCCCGCTTCCCCTTGCCTTGCCATATGTTCACAATCTACTTTGTGACACTCTGACCTGTGTCCAAGTCTTCACTGCTTCGTCTGCTTTTTCATTTCCTTACGTGGGCTCCTGTGTCATGTAAGTCACGTTAAATAGCTTTCTATGCTGCGCTTATTCTGAGGTAATTTGACTCTTAGGCTCGGCTAAAGTCCCTAGAAGTAACACTTTCGTGTCCTCTACAGAGTGAAAAGTTTCCTGAGGACTAATCTATTAATTGAGTGTAGTCCAGGTCGAATAACAATAGGATTATCTTTGTTTTGAACTTGGCAGAAATAGTAATAAAATGGGTTTGCAGGACCAGACATAGTGTCCCAAGTCTGTAATCTCAATGTGGGAGGCTGAAGAAGGAAGTGGGAGATAGTCTGACTCCAGCCTGGGCTACATCCTGAAGACCCTATTTCAGAAAACAAAACGCATACAAATAGCAAAATAACCAAAGAATTGGCTCTGAAATATAAGCAGGAGAGGAGAAAGAAGAAAATTTAAAATCATATCAATGTTTTTATTTGATTGATTGATTGATTGATTGATTGATTGATTTTTAGGCAAGATCTCTCTTTGCAGCACTGGTTGTTGTGGAACTCACTCCATAGACCAGGTTGGCCTCCGACTCACAGAGATCCTCCTGCCTCTGCTTCTGGAGTGCTGGGATTAAAGGTGTGGGCCACCATGCTCAGATCAATAACAATTTAAAGTGGTGGGGTTGGTAAGGTCCTGAGTGATAGGTATTTTTGAATCCCCAATAGTGGGTTTCTCCACGTACACAATAAGCCAGATCAGGCCGAGTTAAAAAGTAAAGGACCAGGTTTAATCTGAGTAAAGCATTCTCGGGTGACTCTCAAGGCCCCCAGAGGTGAGGTGGGGGAGGGAGGAGAAGAAATCATGTAGCAGGTCTAGGGACCAGAGCTTAAATACCCCGTAGGTGGGATCTTAAACAGCCCTAGGGGAGGAGCTGCCGCTTGGTGGACCTTCTGAGAGGGATGGGGTTTGGAATGGGGGCCCGGAGCAGACCTTCCAAATGAACACTGAGTTCAATCCCTAGAACCCACATTTTTTAAACAGCCAGGCATGTGCATTTGTAATCCCAAAGTTGGGGAGACAGACAGGCAGATTGCTGGGGCTCACTGGTCAGTCAGTTTAGGTTACTTGGTGAGTGCCAGGCCAGGGAGAGACCCTGTCTCAAAACACCAGATGAGCAGCTCACAAGGAACAACAGCCAAGGTTGTCCTCTGACCACCCCATTCACTTGTATGTGTGCACATACATGCATCTGCACACACATAGATGTCCACACACATGCAAAAGTAATTCTTTTTTTTTTTTTTTTGGTTTTTCGAGACAGGGTTTCTCTGTGTAGCTTTGCGCCTTTCCTGGAACTCACTTGGTAGACCAGGCTGGCCTCGAACTCACAGAGATCCACCTGGCTCTGCCTCCCAAGTGCTGGGATTAAAGGCGTGCGCCACCAACGCCCGGCCGCAAAAGTAATTCTTAAAAAAATAATGAAATAAGGAGGTTGGGACCTTAAATATTAAAATGCATTCTGAAATGTTTGAAAGAGTATTTGGAACTTTCTGGATGACACACAGGTGGTACCAGTTCAATGTGGGGGAGGGGGGCTTTGCTTCCATCACCCTGGGTGAAGCCCTACCCACCCCTGCCCATTCCCAACAACACTAACTGGGTGGTAGACAAGAAGGCAGTATAGACACAGACACTCTCCATTGTCCACATCGAGCTGGTCCAGATCCTAGCACAGCATTTATTATTATTCTTTTCTACTAGTTATTATTCCGGTCCTCGACGTTTGTCTTGCTTGGGTATCTTCTATCCCAAATCCAAACCATGGATTTAGGGGACAAGGAACAATTAGCATCAAAATTCGCTTCAGGGGCTAGAACTGTAGCTAGTTGATGGAATGCTTGCCTAGCATACATGGAGCCCTGGGTTCGATCCCCAGTGCCTCATAACAGCATGCCACGATGGCACAGACTAGCACTTGAGAGGCGAAGACAATCCTGGGATACGTGAGACCCTGTCTCAAAAACAAAACAAACGAAACAAACAAACAAACAAACCCTTTGGGAAAAGGTTGCAATGGTGGGAACTGGATTCAGTGTTCCTGGGGGTGTTGGTGACAAGACCTCCTTACCCCTCTCTCCAACCCTTATCATTCCCATGCATGGAGACTGAGATCATTCCAGAAAACAATAGGGAGTCCAGCCGTGTGGACCTTCCGTCTCTGCCACGGTCTTCCTCAGGCCCTGGGCTCCATTCCCACAGTGGGATGTTGCTTCCCTGTGTCTCTGTGAATTTGATGTAGGGGAAAATGGTGTGTTTGAAGCAAAAGCCCATTACAGTGGGTTTTTTTTTTTTTTCTCCCTTGCAGAGGCTTCTGTTTTACCACATACTGGGTACTAAAAGCAAGTAGCTTTTGGTCTCAACTGGGAGCCTGTTGGACCTGCGGTAGACTTTTAATCTTTCCCTGCCTCTGGCCCTGGGGTGGCAGCACTTGTCTTGGATTCTAGGAGCCTAGGGGAGAGAAGAAAACAACACAAACGTGTCCCTTCAAGTGAGGTCTGCTGTGTTGACACTGGTGATTGAGACAGATCATCGCTACAGATCAAGCTGCTGATTTCCATACTTTGGCAGCAGGAAGTGAAAGGAGGCAGGGGCTGGAGTTCAGAGCCCATCCGGCTCTTAATGGGTCCTCAGGCTGGCCCAGATTTCTTCCTGGGAGTGGAAGAGCCGGGTGCTCGCTGGTGGCCTACCGCCGCCCCGCCCCCAGCTTTCCACCTCCGCCTGCCGCATCTTACCGCTGATTTAGTGAAGACATCATCCGCACCCCCTTCTGAGAGCTACTGGCTGCTGCAGAGAATGCTCATACCCACCGACATATGGCTTTTTAAAGTCATAAACTGCATTAGCAAATTTCTTATTAGCTCTGCTGTCAGGAGGGAGCTCCTGCCACATTAGCTTGCTGAGGCTGATGAGCTTCCTGGCCATTAATTACCATGCCAAGGACTAACGGGACTCAGGCGCTGGTGGGTGGATGGGTGGAGGACCTGATTCTCTACCTCCATTCCCTTCCTCCCGCTTTGTGGGTGAAAGATCTAGAAAGCCGGGGCTTGGTGACCCTTGAGTTATCTAAGGTCTGGTTCTGCAGTGGTCCTAGCCTTGGGCTCCTGATCTCTGTGAGGGGGGCACAGGATGCCCAGACACCATCTGGGCTGCTTGGAGCTGGTTCTCCCTCAGGGCCACTAAGACCTGGAAGTCTGAATCTGCACAGCATCTCATTTGGAGCTGCATTTTCAAGGCAGAGGCTGGACTGGGGCCCAGAAAGGTGTTCTGGCCTCTCCTTGGGGTTTGAGGCCAGTGTTTCTCATGCATCCTCACTCGGCTCCAGACAGCTGAAGAGTCTCCTCCCTGAAGGTGACATCATGTCTTCTGCTTCAGTCCTCCTTTGGTGACTATCCAGGGAACTGCATATCCTGGATGCTCAACCCAGATTTCCACCAACTCAGGCTTCCCACTTACATGAGAATTACATAAAACGCAAACGTATTGAGGGGCAGAAGGAAGAGGAGATACATCCCAGTTTCTCATTTTGTTTACTCTCTCAAACTAATAAACACCTCAAGGGTCTCCAATGCCTGTAATAACCAGACAAAAGAAACGGTTCCTCGTCTTCAGGAAAAATGCACAGCTGATCCCTGGGAAGTGGCCCAGACTCAGCTCCTGCCCCACACACAATGCTGCACCCGTTTCTCAGAGATCTAAGACTGTCTGGGTGGTGGCCCCAAGTGGGTTTCATGAAAAAGCAGAGAAATAGGTTCAGAGCTTCGAGGACTTTGTAGGTCAGGTCTGTATTAACCCTGAATTCCGAGAAACCATGCCTGGAGGCTCCTGTAGTCATAACCTTATGTCCCCGTGTGCTCCGGCTGGAAGGGGAGGTGGGAGAGGAGACGGAGGAAGAGGCAGAACAAGAAGGTTCTGCAGTGGGCGTTGGGGAAGGTGTGTGTGGAGAAAGGGGGGCGGGGAAGTGGTGGGGAGGCAAGCTCTGAGTTCCTCATTATGCAGCCCGAGGCTGCCTGGAAGAAATCTCTAAAAAATCTGATGATGGATTTGCACACATGTGGCTTCAGATCCCATATTATCTTGAACCTTAAACTGAAGTAATTTCTGCCCTGTGAAATCAGAGAAACACTCTCCCTTCTCATCACGTCTCTGAGGTCTAACCTACACGATCTGCCCAGAGGATAGAATCACGGGCGGGGTCCCTCAAGGCTTCATGACTGCCAGTTTATTCTTCAGGTCCCCAGATTGTCGCTGTGACTTCTATGCTGGGTTCTTCTGAGATTTAGAAGGCACGGATCACCAACCCAGCATCATTCTCTCTCTCTCTCCAAGCTTGGGGGACGTGTCTAGACTTTTGCCCAGGGTTCAAAGGCAGCCTTTAGACCACAGCCCTTCTGCCTCAGGCCCACCTGGCCCTCCTCCACCCTCTTGGTGGGTGCAGGCGTGGGACTGGGCTCCTGTTTTAACTCTAGCATCACCTTCTTGGGCAGGTGCCACATATTCCTTGCCTTCCCCTTTAAGGGTGTTGGCCAGGGTCTAGCATCTCAACCTCAATCCTAATGTTTGGTTCATTTTCCAGGAAGCCATTTCTTGGGACTTGGAACCTATACTTCAGCCCCCTTTGCTTTGCCAACTCTGTAATCCAGAAGCTGGGGCATATAACATCCCCCCCCCCCCCCACACACACTCTACCTTAGTTCTCTCCCTCTGGGGACAGTAGGGATGGTTTGTGCCTTCTGCAAGGTCTCTGCTGGAGTTGCTAGACACCAAGCTCACTGAATGCTTTGTTTGGTCCTAGGAAATGAACTAGGGTCTCTGCCTCCATGGTTTGCCCACTCTTTCATAGCCCACCTGATCGCCCAGACCACTGCCCTCCCCAGCCTCACTTACTCCACAGAGTGCAAAGAGGACACGGACCTCTTCTGCATCACCATCTCGGTGGCTTCATCCATTCTGTGACTTCCTGGTGGCTGTTGCACAGCCCTCACCCCAACACCAGCTCTAGGGCTGTCGTCCTGGCAGCAAGGGCTATTCATTGTCCTGAAGCCCGAAGGTCAGGGTGAGATTGGAAATGGGGTTGAGTGGGGTCATGTCTATAGGAGTACAGCAGAGGCTCTCTTAACAAGAGCTAGGAGTTGACTGAAGGACATCCCAAGCTCATTTAAGTTGGAAGGAAGGCTTTGGGGGCTGGGTGGGAGTTCATGAGCTGCGTGCTGGAAAATGAGACTCTACCCGAGCCTGTAGGTCTTCCTGACTCCCTCACACCTCCACAGTCCTCTTTGCTCACAACAACCTTTCTCCTATGTCTGCCTGCCTCCCCTAATTCTTCAGGTCTCTGCCCAAACATCATCTCTCCCCAGAGGCCCTCCCTGATGGTCCTCTCCCCATAAACACAGCCTCCCCTCCCTGCCCTCCTCTATAGACCTTGTGTGTACTAAGCCAGCATCAATCCAACACCACCCCCACCCCGCTCCTGTGTAGTATGGTTGTCACAGCATCTGGTAATGATATTGGTAATGATCTCTGACATGTTTGTATTTGTTTAAGAGAGTCCTAGCAGTCTCCTCCACTACTCTCTCCTCATTGCTCCAGGACAGTGAGTTCTGTCCCATCCTTGCTGTTTCCTCAAGGCTCATGATGGTGCCTGGCTCACAGTAGAGATGTGCCATCAAGAGTTGTGGTCGTGATGATTAGGATATGCAGAGGAAGCCGAGACCAGAGAGGCCCGTGAGGCGGAAAGACAGAGGTCACTGGACATTGCCCTTTTCACCACTGTGTAGAGACTTTCCAAAGTTTAGTGGATAAACTCTGTCTCTGTTATCCCAGCAAGCAAAGGACCCAAGTCCAGCTGCCCGGTTCCTTTCACTGTCTCAGCCTCTCCAAGGAGCTAAATATTCTCCACTATTTGAGTTCTTTTGCGTGTGTCCTTTCAAAGTTATTTACACCCGGAAAGCCTTTGTCTATGGAGTTAGGAACTGCCATCTCCTTGGAATCCCGTCTGCTGGAAGGTAGAATGAGCCCATAGACCCTGCCAGAAGCAGGTCCTCATTTGGTGCCTGGCAGCAGCCTCCCTTTCCTCTCTGTCTGGGACTTCATCAGCACAGGGCTGTCTCTACCTCGAAGCTCAGGCCTGGGTAGCTTGATCAACCCCTGGTCTACACGGTGCTCTCAGGGCTCCGCAGTTGGAGACTCAAGTTAGTAAGTCTGTTTTCCCAAGCTGTCTCACAGGGCAGAAACACCTGTGGCTGCTTTGTACTTGACATTGCTCCTAAGGTTGCCACTTAATAGGTCTGAAGAGGGTGTCTGCTGAGTAACTGGAATGGAGGTGCCTCCGTGCCTATGAGACAACGGGTCTGGCTGGGTTGCAGGGGAGGGTTTGTTCGCCTTCTCAGGTCCAGAGCACAGGCTGACCTCACTGGGAAAAGAGGATCCTCACCCACTCCCTTCTGTGGCCAAGAAACCAGGTGGGGGACAGGGGCAGAGTCTCTTCTGTGGCATGATCCACCATCTGGGGATGCTGGCCATGAAACCAGAATCCACATCCCGAGCACCCACTCCAGATCCAATTTTCCGTCAATGAAATATTCAGTGGCCCTGCATCTCCATCAGCTCTTGTCTGCAAGGGAGGGAGTCCTCTCAATCATGATCATCGGCAGCTCAAACCATCCGTCGGTCCCCTGGCTGGGTCTTCTCCCGTCCTACTTTAACAGCACAATGTGTCCCCACCCTCCAAGCCAGGAATATCACTCCCCCTTTGGCCCCCACTCCTGGGCCCCAATGCTTACCCACCTAGCACATCCACACTTCAGTTACAGCAAGGAAGAGTTAGTTCTCAACAGGACCCAGCCTCCATCACATGGGGTGAAGAACTTTGACATCAGGTAGGGGCTTGCTGAAGATGTTGGTTTTTCCCTGTGACAACCAGAGTTGTGGCCGGGGTCCTTAGTGGAAAGTAGAAATGGGGATTTCCAATGAAAACCCATGGCGGGGGGACTTGGTGGTTCTGTAATCTCAACATGTAGGAAGCTAACACTGGAGGATCTCTAGTTCTAGGAGTGAATGGAAGGTTCCAGAAAAACAAAACAGAACAAAACAAACAAAATAGCCCTCCCCCCCCCACAAGACCAAAGATTCCACAAGGCTGATTGCTTGATTATTGCTTATGATTATGATTGATTATTGTTTACGGGGAGTTGGAATGCTGCAGATCCAAAGACGCTCACCTCTGTGGCTGACCACTAGCTTCTATGAAACCCCAAACAAAGGATTAGATACTTAATGTGTGAAACCTACAGCAGAATTTCCTCCTTGCTGTGCTGTAAAATGCCTATCTGACATTGCCACCAATCTTTAGAAAACGCCTTGATTTATAACTTTCTTTTGTTCTGTGATATAAAAGTTCATGTAACTGCTCCCACACTGGTACATGTTATTCAGAACAATCTGGATCCCGGGTTCTTGGGCCATGTGATGAACCAGCCTGCCTCCATTTTAGGATTAAAAGTCATCTTATAGTAATGACAAATTAGGTTCATTCCTATTTATGATTAAATCTGTTTCCCAAGGACTGGGCTGTGCCCCACCTGTAACCTTAACTGCAAATGGTTCTGTGCTGACTGTTCCCGGAATGGCGACCATGTCTTTGTTTCAACGGTTGTAATGACCATCTTTCAGCCCTACTTTTGTTTCAAAGGTTGTTATGACCACCTTGCTATGACCACCTTGCAACCTTGTCTTTGTTTCAGGAGGTTGTTATGACTCACTTGTTATAGTTATGTTCTGTTCCCATAACTCCGCCTATTTTACCCACCAAATCCCCCATTTGGAACCCCCCTAGCTCTGTATAAACCTGTCTTCCTCCTGTCTAATGCTGAACTCTCAAGTCCCATCTTAGGGGGAGGGAGCCCATGCACACACATAAAAAAGCTTGCTTTAATTAATTTGGCCAAGATGATTTGATTGTGTTGGTGGTTTTCTCCTCAAGTCTTTGAGATTAACACATGGTCACTAACATTTGGTTCAAAATAAACTACCTCTTACTTCCTTTGAGGTAAGTTTTTGTCAACACCAGTTAGCCTGAGCTACATGACAAACCTGGCTAGACCCTATCTCAAAATAAAAAGTAAAAAGAAGGCTGGAGGTACAGCTTATAGCAGAGTACCTGTCAAGCATCCCAAGGCCTTAGGTTCAATCCCCAGAAAGAGAGAAAGAAAGGGAAGAGAGGGAAGGAGAACATCAACAAGGGTGTTTTCATAGACCCCTGCATGCCCTGAACTCTAAAGTCTTTCCGTTTTAACCAAAGACCATTCTCCAGGCTTATCTCTAGTCTAGAGCATGGGCATGGTAAGGCGCAGAAGGCAGAGGAACGTTTGAGGTCAAGTACGCAGCATTATCTAGCTAGTGTGTGTGATGGAAGTATGGTAACCGATGTTAAATATGGTGCTGATTCCCAAGTGACATAGCAACCATGAGCAGAGAATTCTGGAAGAAAGGGTCTGGGTGAGCAGCCCACGGGCCAACTCTGTGCCTCGAACACAGTAGAGTCTTGCTTTATACATCTTGAAATTATGGGAAAGTAAGATAAAAAATGCAATTTCTGTACGCACTATTCAGGTGATTTCAGTCATGTGGTTCATACAAAGTGATATTTCCTGGCAGCATCGACTTGAGAGTGTTGTGTAGACCTAGGGGTGTTGGCCTGAGAGTGTTGTGTAGACCTGGAGGTGTCGATCTGATAGTATTGTGTAGACCATGGGCAGATGATTTAGATTTGTAGTCTAGCAGATGGGACTTTGGATCTGAGGTCTGTTATGAATTCAGGTGAATAACCACAGGCCACACCCAGACCTTCCTGAACATTTGCATTGGGTCCATGAATGTTGACTACGTGTGTGTACATATGTCCATGTATGTGCTTAGTTCCACACAGCGTGTTCATTTTTGAGTATGTTTTATATGATAATCACAATGGCAAGCATCTCCTCTTTCTCTTCTTTTCTTCCTTCCTCCCTGTCTTACCCAGGGCCATTGAGTTATGCCCCCAGGACCTGAGTATTTTCTTTTTAATGCCGTTACTTAGTCCTATAACTACTCTAGGAAGAAGATGCTATTATTCCATTTTACAGTTGAGTAAACAGGCTTAATAGAGAAGTTAAGTAATTTGCTATAAAACATTTACTAAAGGGAGATTGGGAATCCAACCTCCGAGTTCCTAAGCACAGTGAGAGTCTACATTCATATCAGTGGGAACAAAAACCATCTCCCTTGGGAGTTCCATGAGTAAACCAAGGCAATCTGCAGAGGACAGTCCTGCAAATTGTACTACAGTCTTTTCCAAAGGAGAAGACTCCATTCATGCCCCCCAAACACATTTGAAGTTATCAACTTCATCAGTAAGTGTTATATGGTGATTAGGTCAGTGTGACCAACTGTGGAGTATGTACAGTGAGCACCTTAGACAGGCGCCCCGACTCAGCATCACCACTGGTGGTACAAAAATCTGTAATGTGCTTCTGAACACAGAACACATTCAGCATCACCTTGTGGTATATTGTAAGCCCCTCGAGGCTCAGGAGTGGCCAGGCCCCGCCCTTGAGGGTCTCTAACAGTCCGGCCCCGCCCCCTCAGAATACTCTAGGGGCCAGGCCCCGCCCCTGAGGACCTCCAACGTCCAGGATCTGCTCACAGAACACGCCAAGGGCCCTAATGGCTGGACTCAGGAGGCCAAATTCTGCCCAACAGAGTGAAAAACCCAACATCGGGCCACAAAATCCCACCGATCCCGGCCACCCTGGAAAGCTCCATCCCCAAGAAACCCCCGTATAGAGCCTGCCTCGGGCTGAGTTTGTTCAAGCTTCGCTCCTGAGCAAGAGGTAGCCATCCTCCTGTGTCTTTCCCAATAAAGCTCTCCCGTGAGATTTGTTGTGCAGTGTGACTTTCTGGTATTCCTTGGCTCCTGACTGCCAGGATACCTTTCCCGGTCAGAGCTGTAGTACTTACAGAATATTCTTGGCCAAGCATATTTAATCTGAACAAAACAGTCCAAATCCTGATCATGAGACATTTTACGAGAAATCTCACTTGGACTCTTCAAAAATGTCAGTGGTATGAGAACAAACATAACGCAACAAGAACACTGTTCTAGATAAAATCTAAAGAGACGCGATCGCTAAAGACACTGTGTAAATCCTGATTGTGTCTCGCCTTTTCAAAACGCTGTAAAGGATATTTTTGGAGACTCGGGGAAATTTAAGTGCATCTTCTAGATGAGCTAATACTACTGTATCGACGTTAAATTTATTGTATGCGACAATGACATTTCAGTTAAATAGGAATTATAGAATGCATGTTTCCATTCTTAAGTATTTAAATGTCCTCAAATCTGTGACTTTCAAAATGGCTAAGCAAAAGAACCTCTCCATATATATATATATGTCATATGTATAAGTATGCATATATATTGAGAGCATACAAATAATAGAATATGAATAATAGGAAGTGAATCTAGATGAAAGATTTCTTTTCTTTCTTTCATGATTCACTTCTTTGTATTTATGTGCATTGCCTGCATGTATGTCTGTGTGAGGGTGGATGCCCTGGAACTGGAGTTACAGACAGAAGTGAGCTGCCGTTATGGGTACTGGGAATTGAACCCAGGTCCTCTGGAAGAGCAGCCAGTGCTCTTAACTGCTGAGTCATCTCTCCAGCCCTATAGATGAAGGTTTTCCTAAGCTTTCTTGGACCGTACTTTCAACTTTTTTTTTTTTTTCTGTGTTTGAAAATTTCCTCGTAAGAATCAAAATGTTGAACAACCAGGTTTAATTGAAAAAAGCAAGTAACCTACCATAAAAAGGATTCATTAAAGACCAGGGCTGGGGTTCATTGAACCTACAGAGGAACACTTCCAAAATGTAACAAGAGTTCACCAAGCAGGAGAACTCAAGAGAGGACCTGTGGTCCCTGGGAGTTAGGCAGCTTAGCAGGCTGCAGTGTAGTCAAAATAACTGCAGCCCTGGCCTCCGGTCTCCTAGGAGACCAAGCTCAACATCCTGTAGAGGCTGGGGAAGTCTCTGAGGTGCTGGGATTTCCATGGTATAAGCAATGCCTCAGCCCTGCCCCAGGCCACACCTGCTGCACAGAAGGCAGAGGGCCAGGAAAGGACCTGCAGCAAATGCATATGTATGCCACCACCAGTCCCTACGTTCAATGGCCCCTGTGCTACCACACAAACCAAGCTGGGCTCCTGGGAACCTCCTTTGTTGTTATTTGCAACAGATCCTCACTGGGAACTGCAGACTGGCCTGGAAGACACTACTACAGTGTAGCCCAGATTAGACTTGAATTTAAGGCAATCCACTCACCTCAGTTTCTCAACAGCTGGAATTACATACATACACGCTCACACCTGGCTCAAACTTTCACGTTTATTTCGTGTCTCTGTTTTCTGAGTCAGGGTTTCTCTGTGTAGCCCTGACTGTCCTGGAATTCACTCTGTAGACCAGGCTGGCTCGGAACTCAGAGATCCGCCTGCCTCTGCTTCCTGAGTGTTGGGATTAAAGGTGTGCGCCCCAGCTGCCCAGCTGAACTCTCACTTTTTTAATTTTTGCTTTTAGACAGGGGAATCATGTAACTCAAATTGGCCTTGAACTCATCATGACCTCTTCATGGATTTTTTTTTGGGGGGGGGTTGTTTGTTTTCTTTTCTTTTTTCTTTTTTGAGACAAGGTTTCACTGTGTAGCTCTGTCTATCCTCGAACTGTTTGCCTCTACCTCCTGAGTGCTGGGATTAAAGGTCTGCACCACCACCGCCCAAGTGGCTTCTTTTGTCCCTGTCTCCCAGATCACAGAGGCACACCAAGATATACGTGGCTTCTGGGGATTTAATTGAGGCCCCCAGGCCTTCCTGCATGCTTGCCCTCTGACCCATCTCTTCGGCCCAACCCGAGACATTTTCAACAGCGGCAATCTGCACATCTTTGTTGCACCCTCCTCAGTACTGAGGTGTAGGCTCAAGCCAAATGTTGGTCTAGAACCAAGAGCGTGAGGGGAGAGAAGTGAGGATCAGCCATGGCTGTGTCTAGAGGGCAAGGACATTTCAGTTGAGCCTGGGATTCTAGGCTGCCTCAGTGCTCTCTGCATTTGGGGCTTGGCTGCTTCCAGCTGTCCCTGCCCCCACAGAACCATTTGCATCCTCAATTTACATGAAGTTTAATTCCCGAGAGAAGAGCGGCCGCCACCTCTCCAAATTCCTCCTTTGTCATTCAAAGTCCGGTATTGTGACCCTGGGGGTGGTGTGGGAAGTGCAACCAGACAGGAGAGTGTGGGTTGTATCCCCGGAGGATGCGATTTACAGAGAGGTCTGGATTTCTTCCCAGGCTCGGAATAACGGGTCCCCTACTCCGTGGCAGTCTACCTACCCAGTACCCTCCTGGGTCATCTGCTCAGTTTGTGTTTGAAGCCGTTGAGACTGGCTGTCTGGCTGTGTGTGTGTGTGTGTGTGTGTGTGTGTGTTGGGGGGGGAGCGCTATCTTGGATAGGTGCCTAATCAGGACCTTCCTTCTAGGCTCAAAAAAAAAAAAAAAAAACAGTCCCACTTGCAAGCTCTTCTTGGGGCCTCTAACACAGTTTCCTCTGGAGGCCCAGGCTTCTTTTCTGGTCGTCATCTCTTGACAGCACGCCAAGACAGACTTAGAATCTGTTTCCTGTTTTCATGGTCCTGCTCCATCGGCCCAAAGAAGGCTCGGTCTCCAGGTAAAAATGGGAGCCAAGAGAAAACAAGATCAAATTCAGGACATTGAAGTTACCCTTTCTGTCTGTGTCACCCTGCCAACAAGGCTGGTGACTTTGAGCCTCCCACCTGTAGCACCTAGCCCCAGGTGGAGGGGAACCAACGTGTTCCAGGTGGTGAGGGGGAGCATGCTGGAGGAGGCTCGGCGCCCTTCCAGGTGATTCTTAGCCACCTGTCCTAGATCAGACAAAGGCTGGACCCCCACCTTTTCAGCCACAGGGCTGAGTGAAGCTGGAGACAGACACAGTGCAAAGACAGCTATCCGCAGAGGAGCGAGAAAAGGCCAGTGACCCCGTGACGTTATAAGCACAGCTGGGAACGGAGAGCGAGGGACCCAGAGTCGGTTACGAATGGAGGCAGACAGAAAGAGGAAGATCAATGGCGTGGCCACCTTCTCCAGTCTTTGAACAGCTGCAGGGCATGGAGCAGGAATTTGGAGCTTGGGCTCTGTGAGCTGCTTGTTGGTGACCCCATCCCCATCACCAAGAGAGTGATGGAGTCCCTGTCCCCAGAGACCCTTCAGAAGATGGTTGGACTGGGCTCTGTTTCAAGGCAAGCAATGGAATATGTGGTCCCTCCAAGATCCTCTGTCTGCCCTGGAGCAGGTTACCACCACACAAGTCAGGAGGCTCGGTGATGTATGCATCCTTCACCAGTAGAGAAAAACAACAGTCACTATCTAGCCTTAGGACCAGAAACAATGATTTTACTACAGATCTTGTCTCCATCTTTCACTTAACATAATCATAAAACCTCCAACCTCCCCCAAATTCTTTTTTGAGTCTGCAAGAGCAGTCTATTTGGCTTTTACTGGAAATGCTTGCATTTCTCTCTGGTTAAAAGGGGATGGGCTGCAGAGGACTATTAATGTGGAGCATTTAGACGAGGCTCTTAATCTGAAAAGAATGTGGGAATTAATGCTTGAGTTTGGTCAGAGCCTGAATTATCACAGATAGGGTTTTTTTTTTTAATCCTCTTCTCCTTAATCAATTTCACCCTAATTAATTCATTCTGTGGCTGAGTCTTGTTACATTAGACTGTCTGCTGATTATTTCCACAATCAAGAGACTGTATATTCATGCATTTTTAATAAGGAGCAACTGCATCCCTTTTCATAAGTGATCTTGCTGGCTGGCAGTCGGAGCCGCTAAAATAATTACAGAGCACATTTCTTCCTTCTGCAGCCTGGTTTGCTGTCATAGTTATCCTGGGTGACAATGTGGAGGAGCCCGCTGCCATCCGGCAGAGAGCTGGGTACTTAACTTGGCAATCTTCAATGTCAAGAGCTGCTTATTCATAGGTCATTGACTTTTAAAAAATAAACACAGGGGTAATTGCTTTGCTGTAGCCTTGAAGGCCACACTAATTGAACACTTGGTTTAAAACCTTGACTCATAGGAGGAACTCCTTCTAAAGGTTGACCCAGGTTTCTGTCTCCATTTGTGACCGGCCCAGGCTGGCTGTCCACATTTGATCTTTACTCATGTGATGGGGCACTCACTCTCTCCTACTTGACCTTGATACCTCTGGGAGCTTGCAAGCCAGACACAGAATGCAGAGTAATTCCAGATCTTCAACTGTTTCCTGTTTAGCCCAGGAGGAGGACATTCCCTCTAAGGGAGAAAAAATGATTTTGTTTTGGGAAAAATACTTGGCCTTTGGTTATGTGGTATGCTTGAGACAACTCTAAAATGGAATGATTTGAGACAAGAGGACATCAGTGGCCGTGCCTGCTAGTGTAAAAGGTCACGTGCTTGTGAGGTAGCTGTGAAGGAAAGGTGCTCCTCACAAGCTGGAAGATCTGGGTTTGAGCTCCAAGACCCGTGTAAAGGTGGAAGGAAAAAAAGGTTCCACAAAATTGTCTTCTGTAATTTGCGTACGCAACATGGCACATGTGTCCACACACATATTATGTCCATGAGCAAACACACACACACACACAAACACACACACACACACATACACACACATACACACACACACACACACACACACACACACACACACACACACACACACCCCATGGAGGCATAAGTAATAGAATTATTTTTTTTAAAAGGCCACCCAGTTCTTGGTAGAAAGGAGTCTTTTTTCTCCTTACCTCAGAGCATAGATCGTCTGATCCTGGACTGCAGGTAGGGATGTTAGGGTCAAGGGTCCTCTGGTCTGGGAGTTAAGTTGGGTCTGCAGCTGGGAGGCAGGCCTCCGTGAGAGTCTGTAGGACGCCTCCAACCTGTTTTTTCCTTTGCCTACCCTAAGTCTTCAACCTTGAATATTATTAACCTTAAAAATAGAAGAAGATAGCTGGGCAGTGGTGGTGCATGCTTTTAATCCTAGCACTTGAGAGGCAGAAGCAAGTGGATCTCTGTGAGTTGGAGGCCAGCCTGGTCAACAGAGCGAGTTCCAGGACAGCCAGAGCTGCACCAAGAAACCCTGTCTCAAAAAACAAAAACAAACAAACAAATAAAAAAGATGACCCTGTAGTGTGCTTGGGAAGAGGGACAGGAGACAGAGGACAAGGGTGTGATCTCCCCAGCAGCTCCTTCTCTAAAGTTTGTCCAGGTGGCCTAGGGCCATGTGAAAGGCCACACTTTAGCTGCAGAGAGGAGGAGGCTTACAGGAGCCCCATAAAGATGGGGGCTCCAAGCGGGGCGGTGGCGGTGCACTCTTTTAATTCCAGCACTCAGGAGGCAGAGGTAGAGGATCTCTGTGAGTTTGAGGCCATCATAGTATACAAAAGCGAGTTCCAGGACAGCCAGGACTGTTGCACAGAGAAACCATGACTCAAACAAACAAACAAACAAACAAACAAACAAACAAACAAAAATATGGAGACTCCAGGGAAGCATAGCCCAGATCAGGTGCACAGGTACAGGAGTAAAATGAGGAGAGAGAGAGAGAGAGATCGCTTAGAGTGGTGCTCAACCTTCCTTTAATACAACCCTTTAGTACGGTTCCTCATGTTGACTCATGTAATATCTCATGTAATAACTCAATGTAAATATCTGATATACAAGATATCTGATATGCGACCCCTGTGAAAGGGTCCTTCATCCCTGAAGGGGTCGCAACCCCCAGGTTGAGAACTGCTGACTTAGAGGGAGAGGCTGTAGTCAAAAAAGTGTCTCTACATGGAGTGTTGGCCACTGCAGTTTGAGAAGATGCTGGCCTGTCTCCTTGCTTGCTGCACTAGCTCAGGGAAAGAGCCCAACTTTCAACCTCCAGCTCCTGGCTCAGGAACAACTGCCCGCCCGCCTCCCCACAGAGCTCCGGGCCATTAAGTGATTACTCTCACCCCTGCAGATGAGGAAACAGAAAAGGTCTGGTGCAATTATTCTCTGCCATGAAATAGAGCCAAAGTACTGTCCTTGAAAGTGACAGAGGTGTGGCAGATTAGAAAAAAGGAGATCTGAGGGAATTGTTTGGCTTTAGATGGCTCACTGCTTAAAGGTCCCGAGTCACCAGCGGTGGTGGCAGACGACTTTAATCCCAGCAATCCGGAGGCAGAGCCAGGTGGATCTCTGTGAGTTCGAGGCCAGCCTGGTGTACAGAGTGAGGACCAGGACAGGCACCAAAACTACAGAGAAACCCTGTCTCAAAAAACCAAAAAAAAAAAAAAAAAAAAAAAAAAAAAGGTCCCGAGTCAGCCCCAGCTGCCAGGCGGGAGGAAACCAAGGCCCAGAGAGATAATGCGTTCAAAGTCACTCAGTTATTTAGGAAAAAGTTTACGTTTTATGTATCATGTCCTCTAACCCCCTCTCCAATAGTCAGGGTATCTCTTGGGTAAATTTCCTTTCAGCTAGAGAAAAAGAGGTTGGCTGGGACATCTTGCCAGCTTGTCATGTGTCTTCAGACTGAACATTTGTTCTCCTTTCTTCCTTGTGGTCTCCTCAGTTCCTTCAGCAGCCCTCGGGATGTCTCTTCGGGTCATTTCATTGTAAATCAAAACTGCACCAGCACTCTTCGGCTTCCTCCTCTCTGCTGTGCTTGTAACAATGGCAGGTTATGGTCCTGAGTTCACTAAGACCTTAGTATATAGTGGGCGGGACTTGATAAATGTTTGCTCCAAATGGAGTGTGGGGTTCCTTTTGCCAAGTCTCAAAATGTGAACAAAGGAAGCAGCAGCTTGGCAAGGTGGTGCACACTTTAACTCTAGGACTCCGGAAGCAGAGAGAGGCGGATCTTTGTGAGTTCAAGGCCAGCTTGGTCTACATAGTACATTTCAGGTCAGCCTGGGCTGCAGAGTGAAACCCTGTCTCAAAAACAAAACAAAAACAAAAACACCACACCAAAACAAAACAGAGCCAAACAACAACAAAACCAAACAAAATAAAAAATAAAGCAAAACAAAATATAAAAAGGAAGCTGAGATCCACAGTGGGTAAGGTTACAGAGGGATGTTCCCAGGGGAAGGACCCTGGTCCCTAGTGTGTCAACCGGCAGTGATCTTAGCAGCTGGGAGAGAAGCAGAGATCCCGGGTCATTTTCCCTGATCACACCATCATGACCAACCCAGCCTGAGACCAGGAGAAATCACTTCCCAGTTCCATGAACAGCCCTCCGTGTGCTGTGCCTCAGTGAGTCGCTGGGATCTGCAGCTTCTCTTGTAGGTTTGGTGCTAGGGTGCTTTGGTTGTGTGGAGGACCCCAGGCAAGTCATTGTATAGAACTGGAGTCGGGGCGCCATTTCCTCAGAGCCCTGGGCCCTTCACGGGCTCTACGTAGGGAGCTCTTTTTGTTCATCCCCCCCCCCCTTTCTTTCTTGCACCATTCCTCTCTCACAGTTTTCTCTTCCTCATGTGTTTTCAGTCCCTCACCCAGGTTCTCAGTTACAGAGTTTACCACAGGAAATAAAACTAGACAGAGGATTGGGGCAATGAAGGAGACCTCCCCACCAGCACTCTCCGGAAGTGACTAAACCCTACTAAGGGGAGTGTAAAGCTTCCTCAATTAGAAGGAGGCCTTCAAAGGAAGCCTGCAGACCCCTAGTTGTTCGCCAGGCTCCAGACCCCCTAGAGAACAGATAGACAACGTTCCATCCTAAGAAACAAACGTGATGCTCTCTTAGGTAGGCTAAGCTGACTGGCGGGGCCTGAACAGCCTGGGAGAGCCATCCCACCCATCAGGACAGGTGCTGGGTCACACTACCATGTACAGCGGTGAGTTGGGAGACCTAGGTTGGCTTTGGGCTTTACTACATGTGTGCTAGGGATAGACCTTTAACCTCTTGGATGTCTTACTGAAAAACTACTGCGTCACAGGCCAGGCTAAGATAACGTATGGCACCATGTTATGCATGTAGAAGTCAGAGGACAACTTGCAGGTCCTGGGGGTTGAACTCAGGTTATCAGAATTGGCAGCAAGCATCTTTTCCTGCTGAGCCATCTCAACAGCCCCCTCATTACTTAAAAAAAAAAAAAAAAATCCCGGGCATTCCCAGCTCCCCTTATGAGACTTCACATAGGTGGACTCCACATGTAACTGTTCACTTCAGATTTCTCTGTGTAAGGTTTTATCAGTCAGTTTGGATAGAGTTATGCTATGCAGCAGACAATCTCAAGCACAAAGGATTACTTCCCACTCCAATTACATGACCACTATCCAGTGATGTCTTCTCTATTCCGGGCAGAAGAAACAAGAATTGTCTGGGGACAAATCTCCTTCTGGAGATGGACAAGAACAGTGAGGACCCTCCTCAGTGACTCTCATAAACCACTTGGATGTGATATTCTCCATATCTCTTGGGAAATCAAGTCACATGGCCAATTCTGATAACAGAGCTGGTGGGCGGTACACTCTTTGGTGAGGATGGACTGTGTGGAAGAAGTGGATGGGCTGTGTGGAAGTGGATGGGCTGTGT
>CABHPR010140965.1:22733-39564 GCA_902168415.1 Peromyscus melanophrys | reverse complement strand
CTGTGTGGAAGAAGTGGATGGGCTGTGTGGAAGTGGATGGGCTGTGTGGAAGTGGATGGGCTGTGTGGAAGTGGATGGGCTGTGTAGAAGAAGTGGATGGGCTGTGTGGAAGTTGGACTTTCTGTTGTTCTGACAAACACTGAAGAGAAACTGCAGGAAGAAAGATTATGGCTCACGGTCTCTGGGGATTCAGTGCACGGTGGTCTTGCTCTGTAGCTTTGGGTCTGAGGTAAGGCAAGGCTGTTGTAGAAGTGTGTGGAAAATGAGGTTGGCTGCTCAAGTCATGGTGAGAAGGAAACATAGAAAGGGAAGACCTGTGGTGGTATTGTGTTCCCCAAAATATTGTGCACCCTAATAAACTTATCTGGGGTCGGAGACAGAACAGCCACTAGACACAAAGGCTAGAAAATGTGGCACTCACACCTTTAATCCTAGCACTCCAGAGGTAGAAATCCCTCTGGATCTCTGTGAGTTCAAGGCCACATTGGAAACGGCTAGGCATGGTGACACACGCCTTTAATCCCAGGGAGTGATGGTAGAAAGCAGAAAGGTATATAAGGCATGAGGACCAGAAACTAGCAGCATTTGGCTGGTTAAGCTTTCAGGCTTTCGAGCAGCAGTTCAGCTGAGAGCCATTTGGATGAGGACTCAGAAGCTTCCAGTCAGAGGAAACAAGACCAGCTGAGAAGTTGGCCAGGTGAGGTTAGCTGTGGCTTGTTTTGCATCTCTGACCATCCAGCAATTCACCCCAATAACTGACCTCAGGTTTGATTTTATTAATAAGACTCTTTAAGATTCCTGCTACAAAGACCCAGTATCCTTGCTGGAAGCACATCCCCAGTGACATGTACTCCTTCCTGAGAGGCCCGCTCCTGAAGTTCTTACCCCTTCCCCAAACAGTACCACCAGCTGGGGACCAAGCCTTAACACAGGAGCCCACAGGGAGATATTTCAGATCCAAACCATAATGGGGTGGTAGCAAATAGTTTTGAATAAATAGTATTGTCTGTCCAGAGTGGTTTCAGGTTAAATCACCCCATGGTTTTTAGATATGCTGATGGTTACACAATGGCCAGCTGTCCACTGTGAAGTTTGTTATTCATTAAATCGGTTCCTCCCTGTCTTCCTAAATTTTATCCATCCTTCGGTGCCTGCGTCCAGTCTCACTTCATTCCCACACCCTTCTTTACTAACTCACCACAGGTTGATTGCCCCTGCAGTCCATTCTGCCCCTGTTACCACTGGCTACTCTTCCATACGTGTAAGAGGGAACGTCTTGTCTCTCTCAGGAGACCCTGGAAGTCCCGAGAAAGAGTGCTGGCTACATTATGCATTCCCCCAGGGGATCTGTTACTTCAATCTGTTTATGGAACGTCTCAGCAAGAAGTGATGGAGTAAAGTTAAACATCTTGGTATAGAAATTTCTTTTTAGGGAGAAGCTCTGTATGCTGATGTGACACTTCCCACATGTACAGATGGGGGACGCTGAGGCTCCGAAGAGCTTAGAAGATGTTCACACAGTCAGGTGTGGCCTCCCTGTCCTCCAAGTCCTCCTCTCACCCCTGGATACTGTGCATGTGTAAAACATATTAAATCTGTGTGTGTGTGTGTGTGTGTGTGTGTGTGTGTGTGTGTGTGTGTGTGTGACTGTGTGGTACATGTGTGTTCATGTAGGGGTGCAGGTGTCTTGCATACATGTGTATACATGTGTGTGGAGAGCAGAGGACAGTCTCAGGTGATGTTCTCAGGGATCACCCACCATATTTTTTGAAAAAGGTTCTATCATTGGCCTAGAGCCTGCTAATTAAATGAGAATAGCTGGGACTGTGCCCACCACGCCTGGATTTTTTTTTTTTTCAGTGTTTCTGGGAATTGAACTCAGGGCCTCATGCTTACATGACAAGTCCTTTACCCTCTAAGCTGTCTCCCCAGCCCATGTTTAATCTTCATGGATCACTTCTAAGCCTGCGTCTACCTTTGGCCATGATCTGTATGCCTGTGGTAGGTGCCATCTGCTAGAAGGCCAGCTCTAGGAGACATGGGGATAATGGGTTAAAGAGACTGAATAAGTAAGTCCTTCAGTGAGTAACCCAGAGAGGGCAAGAAGCTAAACTCTGTACTGCACAGGATTTAATTTAGCCGTCCCTGAGGTCAGTGCCATTTTTTTACTGCATGCTGATAAATGCCTGGGCTCTACGTCCATGATTCTAAAGAAATTCTAGCTTCCCTTTCTTGGTAAAATAAATAAATGAATAAACAAACAAATAAATAAAAATAAAAATGGAGACTCAAATTTTGCAAGGCCAAAAGAGAACGCAATGGAATATTTCTCTCCTCTCCTTGTCTGCAATTTTGGTTTTCAAGACAGGGCCATGGCCTCTTCCTCGTCAATGCTGAGGCTGCCTTCCCCTCAAGATAGTATCTCTTCCTGGGGCCAACTTCCCCTTGTGGCTGGGTTCCTGCTTTGGGCTATGTATGCTACGGTCCAACTGTGTCCCCTCCGAAATTCATCTGGAAATTTAATCCCCATTGTGGAGGGAATAAGAGGTGAGTGACTTAGGAGGTGAGCGGGTCACGAGGATGGTACCTGTAGGAATGGATCTGTGGACTATGAAAGGGTTTGGATGCCTGTGGGGGTGGATTCGCTTCCTCTGCTCTTGCAGAGGATTCGGGTCAGACATTGAGCCTACCTCGGTTGTGGAGTTCCCAGCTTCCAGAACTGTGAGAAATAAATGTCTTTTGCTTATAAATGACCCAGTGTCATGAATTTTTAAAGAAACAGCGCACATGGACCAAGGCAAACTAAAGCTGGACAACCTATCAGAAAATAGACCACTTCCCACGTTGAAACTCAACAGAGAAGTCCCCTGCCCCCAGCCCCGAGTTCCCTGCTTTGACCGCCCCCCCCCCCCCCCCCCCCCCCCCCCCCCCCCGCCCCTTCCTCTTCCCTGACAGATTCATTGTCAACTCCATACGTGTCCAGTCCACTATGGGCTATAAATCATTCCAGAAGAACTTTTTCACCCTGGAAGTCCCTCCCCGGTTTTCTCAGGCATGTCAGATTCCTTCTCGTAGCATCCCGTGTGAGAACTGTCTGAAGGCTGGGGTTGCTGTTCAGCGACAGAACATTTGCCTAGTACTCATGAGACCCTGGGTTTGATGCCCAGCAGTGGGGAGCGGGAGGCGGCAAGCAAGACCATCAGCTTTACAGAGGAGCCCTGGTTTGGATTCTCCCGGATGCCATCACTCTAGACCAGCGGTTCTCAACCTTTCTAACACTGCGACCCTTTAATACAGTTCCTCATGTGTGGTGACCCCAACCATAAAATCATTTCATTGCTACTTCTTAACTGTAATTTTGCTGCTGTTATGGATTGTAATGTAAACATCTGTGTTTTCTGATGGTCTTAGGCGACCCCTGTGAAGGGGTCGTTCAATCTCCAAAGGGGTTGTGGCCCACAGGTTGAGAACCACTGTACTAGAGTATACTCTGATTTAGAATGATTGGTTGCTGTTGTTGTTTAACATGTTTTTTTTTTTATTGATTCTTTGGGAATTTCACACCAGGCATCTCGATCCCACTTATTTCCCAGTTCTTCCATATCTACTCTCCACCCTTGTAACCTCCCTCCCAAAAGAAGATTAAAAAAAAAAAAAAGAATTAGAAAAGAAAAGAAGAAAAAACCCAACTAACCAACCAACCAAACAAACCAAAAAAGAAAAACCATTTTGCTGACCCCTGTGGGTAATGACCGACTCTTCTATCAACCATGCCCTTCTCTGGATGTACCATTCCGATCCTCCGCCTTTCCCACCTCTCCATCACATGTTCGCTTGTCGTAGTGGCCTTGGGAGCTGCCGTGTGTCACGCAGTAGACCCTTTTGCCCAAACAGCTTTACTTGGGACTGTTCATTGCAACGAGTCATTAGTCTAGCTTAAGACCTCTGGCTTCTGCTGCACCGTCAATACTGGACCCTCATAGAGACTCACGGATACCTTGCTGTTGCCTTGAGTCATGGAGATCCTGCGGCTATGGTTTGGAAGGACTGGTCCCTTCGCCCGCTCCAGCAGCTCGTAGATGGGGAAGATGTTGACGTGAGCCAACTCAAAGCCCTGGATCTGGGCCTGGGTGGCAGTTGATTTGGTCAGTCTGTCAGCTCTGCCTTTCCACGGCTGCCGTCGAGGGGACAGGGCCATTGCAGGCCAGCTCTTCTGCGTCACCTGTGCCCACACCATTGGGGCCCGCTCTCCCACATGACCCAGTGAGGGGTGGGAGCAGGTCTCCCACACCCATGTCACCTCTGGTGCCACTGTGCAGTGGCCGGTGAGGGGCAGAGCCTGCTCAGCCTGGCTCTTGGACATCAACATGGCTTCAGGCAGCAACACAGACCACAGACAATCACCCACATGGTGTTCTGTGGTAACACAGCCACAGACATCAATACAGACCACAGCTGCATTAGGACCACAGACCCAGACATGGCCCTCAGCAGCAGCATAGACCCAGAGGTCACCATGACCTCAGGTGGCGGCTTCAGGTGACGGCACAGACCTCTCACATCAGGCTGTTCCTCACCGCCACTGTGTCTCATCTCCAGTTCTGCCGCTCTTCACAGGACATGTACTGCTCCAGGTCTCTTTCTCTTTCATCTCTCCACCACATACCTGCTGGCTTCTGGCTAGGCCCACCCAGCGAGGGCCAGGCACGGCCCAGCGTCTCCTGATTTAGGATGATTTGTACAGAGCTGTATGCATAGTTGCTGCTGGATTGCAGCCTGACACTGGAGGAAGACTATCCACTGCAGGATCAGATCTTGTCCCTGCTCAGGTGGCTATTGGGTGTGTGAATTTAGACACATCATGTCACCTCTCTGGGATTAGTCCTCCTTAATCACAAAATGATAAGATTATTGCGCTTACTGACTGCATCCAGGGGTTCATACCAGTCAATGTATATATACCAGTTATATATATAAAACATCTAGAGTCCATATGTAAGAGAAAAAGATTATTTGTCCAAGTGACTTATTTCACTTAACATGATGATTTCTGGTTGCATCCATTCTTCCTGAAAGTGTTGTGATTTCATTTGTCTTTACAGTTGAAAAATTCCATTGTGTAATTGTACCACATTTTCTTCATCCATCCATCTGTGGAAGGAAATCTATGCTGGCTTTATATCTTATCGATTATGGTGCAGCAGCAATTCTGGGTGTGGAAGTATGTCTGTGGAATATAAAAAGAATCCTTATGCAACACACCCAGGAGTGGTGGAGCTGGGTCGCATATTCTGTTTTATAAGGAACTCCCACACTGACCTTACCTGTCTGCCCCAGTTTACACTCCCACAAGCAGGGTGATGCTCTCTCTTTCTCCACATCCTCACCAGCAGCTGTCCATCGCTTGGATGATGGCCATTCTGAATTGCAGGAAGTGGAATCTCAAGGCAATTTTAATTTGCATTTTTATTTGACTTGCTAAGGATATTGAACACCTTAAAAACCATTTGTTATCCACTTAATTTTTCTTCCATTTATTTATTTGTCTATCTATCTATCTATCTATCTATCTATCTATCTATCTATCTATTTATTTATTTATTTATTTGGTTTTGTTTTCAAGACAGAGTTTCTTTGTGTAGCCCTGGGTGTCCTGGAACTCGCTCTGAAGACCAGGCTGGCCTCGAACTCACCGAGATCTGCTTGACTCCCAAATGCTGGCATTAAAGGTGTGTGCCACCACTGTCCTGAGTATTTCTTCTTTTGAGGAGTGTCTGTTCAGTTTATTGTTCAGAGGATGTAGTTTGGGATGTTCATTTTTAAGTTCTTTATATAGTCTAGCTATTAGTCCCTTGTCTGACAGAGTTGACTAAAATTTATTTTCTCATTCCATAAGCTGTTTCTTAACTTTGTTGACTTTTTCTTTTGCTATATAGAAGCTTTTCAATTGGATATAATCCAAATTTCTCTGTATGTGGAGTTAACATCAGATAGTATAAATATATATATTGGTTTTTTAAGACAGGGTTTCTTCTTGTAGCTTTAGAGCCTGTCCTGGCAGATAACATAATTTGTTAACCTTGGGATTATTTTCTCTGTTATTTTGGCCTTCTATATTAAGTCCTTGCTTATACCTATATCTTGAGGTATTTTTTTTCTCTGTTCCTTTAGCCATTTGAAGGCTTCACATCTTACATTGAGGTCTTTGAGCTACTTTGAATAGATTTTTTATGAAGGGTGACAGATAGTTTATTTTTTCTACAGATGAATATTAACTTTTCTGAATACTTTGTTGAAGGTACTATTTTTTTCCAACAAATGTTCTTGTCATCTTTGTTGAAAATTAGGGGGTTATAGGGGCTAGAGAGACGGCTCAGTGGTTAAGAGTAATTCCTGCTCTTACAGAGGACTCAGGTTCAATTCCCAGTACCCACGTGACAGCCTACAAGTGTCTATAACTCCAGTTATGGTGGATCTAATGCCCTCTTCTGGTCTCCAAGGGCACTGTATATACATGGTGCACATACATACATGAGAACAAAATATCCATATACATAAAATAAAAATTAAAAAAAAAAGAATTAGGGGGTTATAGCTGAGTGGGTTTATTTCTGAGTCTTCTATATGTTTTTGGACCACTACTATGCTATGCTTATCATTTAACAAAATGTGCGTGCGTGCGTGCATATGTGTGTGTGTTGTACATATGTGGAAGTATATGCTGGCGGATGCCCTAGGAGGCCTTCTGGTGTCCCCTGTATTACTCCACTGTATTTTTTTTAAGACAGACTCTCATAGAACTGGAAGTGTACCCTTTACTAAGTTGACTTGTGGAACATTTCTTTACACTGTGTGAAGATAGGTCACTGTGATTGATTTAATAAAAAGCTAAATGTTCAATAGCTAGGCAGGATTTTCAGGGCAGAGAGAATGCTGGGAAGAAGAAGGTGGAGTTGCCAGCCAGATGCAGAAGAAGCATGACATGTAGGAGATGAGGTAACGAGCTATGAGCTACATGGCAGCATGTGAATTAATAGAAATGGGTTAATTTAAGTTATAAGAGCTAGTAGAAACAAGCCTAAGTTATCGACTGAGCATTCATAATAATAAGTCTCCATGTGCTTATTTGGGAGCTGGCTGGCGAGACAGAGGAAGATTGGCTAGTCAATGAGCTCCTGTGATCTGTCTGTCTCTGCCTCTCAATGCTAGGTGACAGGTATTTATAGCCAAGCTTGAATTTTTACGTGGTTTCTGGGAATTTGAACTCAAATGCTCTTAACCATTCAGCCATCTTCCCAGTTTCCCATGTGACAAATTCTTATCAGGAACTTATTCCTTGTTAATTCATAAGAATAGTTATATATAACATGAAACAGTCCTGACTATCTTTTAGCTTTTTGTTTTGTTTTGTTTTGTTTTTTTGAGACAGGGTTTCTCTGTGTAGCTTTGCACCTTTCCTGGAACTCACTCTGTAGCCCAGGCTGGCCTCGAACTCACAGAGATCCGCCTGCCTCTGCCTCCCGAGTGCTGGGATTAAAGGCGTGCGCCACCACCGCCCGACTTATCTTTTAGCTTTTATGTTGGTTTAAATTTTCTTTTTTCTTTTGCTTTTGAGGTAGGGTCTCTCTACGCAACTTGCTTTGTAGATCAGGTTGGCCTTAAACTCATAAAGATCCTCCTGCCTCTGCCTCCCAAGTGCTGGGATTAAAGTTATGCTCCACCATGCCTGGCTTTTAAATTTTTTTCATTTGTCCCAGACTGGCCTGAAACTTGACTTATAGCCAAGAATGACCTTAAATTTCTAATACATTTGCTTCCGCCTTTTATGTGCTAGGATTACAGGCATGTGCCACCAAGTGTGGTTTTATGTGGTGCTGGATCTAACCAAGGCCTTTGTGAATGCTAAGAAAGAACCCAACCACCACAGCCACATCCCCAACCCAAAACTTCCATTTTGGTAAGGGACAAAGACAATCGAATAATATTAAAATAGCTGTGCCTCTCCGGTGATTATTCACAATTAAGTGACTTAAAGAAAAAGCAGTGGGGGTTGACTAGTTTTAGTTTAGACGCTTCTTCTTTGGGGTCCCTCATGCAATGTCAATGGGAAAATGGCCAGGGATAAAGCTGGGGCTGGCACAGAGTCTTCCTCATCTGCGCCTTACCGTTACCCAAAGCATCTACCGTTACCCAAAGCCTTTCCACGTGACTTAGGCTTTCTCCAAGCATGCAACTTAGTTCCTAAGAGCAGCTAACTCAAGGAAACAAGGGAGAAAGGCAGGGCATTCGTATGACATAGAGGTCACATGGCTCTACTTTGTCATACTCTGTTGGTCAAGGCAGTCACAAAGGCTTACTCGGCAGCATTAACATGAGGGGGCCAGCTTGCCTTTTCCAAAGATTCAGGACTTTCTAGACAGTCACGGCTGGCTCTGCCGTCTTCAGCTAAAGAGAAGCCCCATGGCTGCCTAAGGCTCTGCAGGCTGACTGGCCCCTTCTGTGGGCCAGCAGCACACAGTTCACATGGTACCAGCAACACAGTTACTGCTTCTGCCTCTGGACTCCGCTGGGTTCCCAGAGCTGATAGGGTTTGCTGTTTTCGAGACTGTGTTTGATGACCTCCCAGGGGTAGATGTTAAATTATCTCCTCTTAGTCCCCAGGGGAACTTCTGCTCTTTGAATTGGAAGAGAGGCTAGATGGGTAGAGATGGGTGTCGTGACACCATTTTTGGTAATGGTAAGTTTTTATATATGGCACTTAAATGTCAGGATACAAACTCGCAGAAATGCTATGGGACCTGCATAGGAGTGCTGTTTTGTTTTTGAGATAGGGTCTCGTTAGGTAGCCCAATCAGGTCTGGAACATACGATCATCTTTCCTCTATCTTTGCAGGCGTATACCACCACAACAGCTTTATTATTATTTTTATCCCCATTTCACAGGTGACAAAACTGAGCCACAGAGACTCAGTTGCTTATTTGCCAACACCAGACGACAAATAAGTACCAGAGGCAGAATTCAAACTCAGGACTCCTTACCTTGCTTTTGCTCAGCAAGCTTTTCCTTCTCATATCTACCCAGCAGGAATAATTTAATTCTCACAGCACCGCAGAGAACACAAAGCTGGCAGCCTTGTCTGAGCCTAGCGTCCTCCCAAGAGCGCCTGTCTGATTTTCCCTCACCCCTCAGCCCCCCTAGAGCGCATGTTAGCGGTGTCTACCATACGCCGCTCAAGGGGACCTCATGAGTCCCAACCTAGAGTCATTTAAATCGCTTATTGCCTCAACAACAGCGTGCTGTGAGAACTCAGCAGTCAGCGTCCAGTGACATGCTTGTCTACATTTTTGGTTTGGATTTACCTCTCTTGGCTGTGAGCACGTCCTTATTACGGGCAGCCTGACCTTTGCCGGGGACAGCTGATGTTCTGGGCTGGCAGAATGCCCTCCCTCTGCCTTCCCCGGCCTGTGTCGGGCAGGAGGGACCTGCTTCTTCTTCTTCTTCTTGTCAGTCTGAGTGCACAGTGTTTACCTAAGTGGAGGAAGGGCTCAGGGGTGGTGCAGGGAGAGATTAGGAGGCCTGCAAGAATCTTTGTGCCATGTTTCTGAGGGCCCTCGACTGCCGCATCGCTTGGGACAACAGTGGCAGTGAACTGTGTGGGCCATGTCCAGTGTCTTGACCAAAAATGACAGAAAGCAGAACTGGAGAATGACCTTGAGGTTGCCTGTCCCTGCTAGTGGCTGACCAGTGACTGTATGGACCTTGAGGTTGCCTGTCCCTGCTGGTGGCTGACCAGTGGCTGTATGGACCTTGAGGTTGCCTGTCCCTTCTGGTGGCTGACCAGTGACTCTATGGACCTTGAGGCTGCCTGTCCCTTCTGGTGGCTGACCAGTGGCTGTATGGACCTTGAGGCTGCCTGTCCCTTCTGGTGGCTGACCAGTGACTGTATGGACCTTGAGGCTGCCTGTCCCTTCTGGTAGCTGACCAGTGGCTGTATGGACCTTGAGGCTGCCTGTCCCTGGGGGTGGCTGACCAGTGACTGTATGGACCTTGAGGTTACCTGTCCCTGCTGGTGGCTGACCAGTGGCTGTATGGACCTTGAGGTTACCTGTCCCTTCTGGTGGCTGACCAGTGACTGTATGGACCTTGAGGTTGCTTGTCCCTGCTGGTGGCTGACCAGTGACTGTATGGACCTTGAGGTTACCTGTCCCTGTTGGTGGCTGACCAGTGACTGTATGGACCTTGAGGCTGCCTGTCCCTGCTGGTGGCTGACCAGTGGCTGTATGATCACACAGGTCCCAGGACAGAATAGGATCCGCACTGTGGCTCTCACAGGGCCGAGGCAGGGTTAAGGGAGCCAACCAAAGCTCTCAGGATTAGGAAGAGCAGGAAACTCTTACCTTCCTATGATAGATAGGTCAAGGACTGGGAAGACTTTGACCAAATCTGAGACTGAGAATCGGAAGCACAGGGTTGGTGCTAACGTCTCAGAGAGACATGGCCGCTCCCAGGACCAGATTCCAAAGGAAAGAGGAAACAAAGAAATCCCCCCCACCCCCCCTTTTGTTTTCTGCTCTTCCAAACCCATTATCCCTCCCACTGGAGAGCTCATCCAGAAGGCTAGGGAAATCCCAGGTGATGCATCTGAGCAGGGGGGTGGGGTGGGGTGCAAATGTGTAATCAGCAGCACAGTGGAGCTGCATTCAGTGCCGCCCGGAGCTGCTAGGAACGTGTGTGCTTAGCTGAGGTTCTTTCAAGCTGAGACCTGTCCCACCAGGCAGCACCTTCTCAGGGATGGAGGCACCCACCTGCCTCTCCCAAGTATCAGTTTGAACGATCTCTACTTCTTTTCTTATCTCTGCCTCTGAGGGAACATCTCCCAGAGACTAGGACTGCCTAGGCCTACACTTTCGGTTTGGGCTTATTTGATCCCACAGTGGCTTCTGGAGAAAAAGCTCCATTGTCTTTGGACCAGCCGTCATTCCTCCACTACACCCAGCGTTTGTTTTAGATTTCTGAGACACGATCTCAGTGTGTAATGTCGTTCAGGATGGCCCTAAACTCCTGGTCCGCCTACTTCAGCCTCCTGAGTGCCGAGTGATAGGTGTGGGGCTTTTCAACCTCTCACCTGCCTCTCTGTACCTGCTCACCTCGTTGTTGACCTCCACTGTGTATTTATCTCTGGTGTTTCATTTGGCAGCTTTGATGATGGTGATGATGGTAGTTGTGGTGGCCAATATGTAACAGTCTTTAGCTCTTCTAAGTACCTCCAAATACTAGATATTTTATCTTTTTTATTTATTTTATTTTATTATTATTATTAATTTTTTTTGGTTTTTCAAGATAGGGTTTCTCTGTGTAACAGCCCTGGCTGTCCTGGAACTCTCTAGACCAGGCTGGCCTCGAACTCACAGACATCTGACTGCCTCTGCCTCCCCAGTGCTGGGATAAAAGGCGTGTGCCACCATGACTGGCCTTTGTCAGCTTTTTAAGTTTTCCTGTCTCTTTCAGTTTTGTGTCTTTTGATGAACCAAGGCTTGTTTCTTTTCTTTTCTTTTCTTTCTCTTGAGGCTGGGTCTTTCTACCTAGCCCTGACTAGCACAGAACTTTCTATATAGACCAGAATGGCCTCAGACTTGCAAAGGACCTCCTGAGCATTTCTCCTGATGCTCACAAACATGAACCACTGCACCTGAAAGATTTACAGTTTTGATGAGGTCTAGTACGCCATTGGGGGCGGGGGAATTCATGTTCATGCCTTTTTTCTTGGCAAATAGAGGAATAAAATATATTCTGGTGTGTGTGTGTATGTGGGAACAGGGGGTAAAATACAGATAACACAGATTTTACTATTTTAATCATTTTTAAGTGTACAGTAGTTCAGTGGCTTTCAGTGTGGTCACATCATTACACTGAGTCTCTCCCCAAATTCAAGGAGGTTAAGATTTTTCTCTTACGCTGTCTTCAGAGTGTCAGCACCTATAGATCAATTTCAATGAACTCTTGTGTTTAGGATGAACGGTGGTGGAGGTTCACGTTGCGTGTTTACACATTGACTCTTGCACCATTTGTTGACAAGAGTACCCTTTTCCCACTGTCTTGCAAATATCCATTGGCTGGGATTTTTTTTTGCCTGTTTTCTGAGTTTGCTTTCAGCTCCAGCCTTCTGATTTCCATATGTCATCTTCCTGGATAGACTCCCTTCCCATCACTCTGTGGATCTAGCTCCCGACTTCCCCTCCCTACTGGCTGACGGATTCCCAGAGTTAGCTTGCTTGTTTGGGGCTTATTTGAGACAGGGTCTCCCTATGTAGCACATACTGGCCTAGAACTCACTATGTGGTCCAGGCTGGCCTAGAACTCACTCTGTGGTCCAGGCTGGCCTGGAACTCTCCATCCTCCTACTCCTACTTGGTAAGTGCTGGGATAACAGTCGTGCATTATCACGGCCAGCTTGTATTGCAGATTTTACTGAATGCCCCGTCTATCCTTAGACTGCAGTCAGCCTTGCTCCAGCCTGGGCTCTGTGCCTAGCACCTGAGCCCCGCTGCAGCCAGCCATCTGCTGCCATCAGAGCCCTGGAGACAGAGAGATGCATATGGTCCGGCTCAACCCCAGCATCGCAGGCTCTCCCAGCTACTCACCCAGGAAACCCTGATGCTGGAGACCATGGACCTAGCCTTTACTTCATCGGTAGCCCAGTTGTGAACTTCATTAGATCCAGAAATGAGATTTGGCAGAAAACTGATATTGATGGATGATAAAGGTGAACAGGGACACACCCAGCCTTGTGGACCAGTATTCTTCCACATGGAGGGAAACCTTTTAAAGCATGGCTGTTCAGGGGGAACACTAAGATGTTCGTGTATCCAGGGAGATTTAAAGAGGCAAAAGAATCAAACAGAGCCATCTCTACTTAATCATCCGTTGTGAATGGTGAAGACAGCCTAGCAGAAGCCTAGGGGTGACTTTCTTATGTCATTTAGACTCCTCTGCCTGTCTGGAAGTGGGCAAGTAGCCTCCGATTTGCCTGAGTGTGTTGCACCCATCAGAGTAGAGAAGGTGACTATTGGTCTTAGCTTAGGCACTGGGGTCTGGGCCATCTTTCTAGCCACCAGCCATAAGTCAACATTTGCCTTTGCAGGACAACAGACCCGGTTAGCAAGTCCACAGGTGTGGGGTCAGGGAGTTGTGTGGGGACTGTCTTAAGCGGCTCGTTAGAGGTGACCTCATTAACACTAACTTCTAACCAAGTTTCCCAGCATTCTTGGAGGAAGCCAAAACACCCACTTTCCAGGAAATGTGTGAAGACTACTTCTTCTGAAGACTGTGTCACATGACAAAGAGTACCTGCATATGAGGGGTGAGGGAATGTAAGGGGCGGGTGGGGCACGGGTGAGCATCATCATTACTAACCAGACACTCAGCCATGGGTCATGTTCTAGAGGAAAACAGACTGGGTAGCATTCCTTTCCCAGGCTCACTCTTGGGAACAGGAATAAATCAAAGAGGCTTATGCTGGAGCTTGCCTCTGACATTTTGGGGCTCCAGGGACTTTCTTCTTTTCACAGGCTGTCACCTCCCTGACAATAAGATGCTATAAGAAGCAGCCGGGAAAAACAACTTCCATTGCTCTGGGAGGTAATGAGGGAGAGAAATCTGATGGAAAGTCTGCTCCTGTTAAAGAAACTCTTATTCAAAATAAACATGTTTTTTAGTCTTGCTGTGTAGCCCAGGATGGCCTTGAACAGGCTAGATCCTCACAACTGTAGGGATTAGAGTGTGCACCACCATCCCCAGTCACAAAAATAAAGGATTTAGGCCAAAAAGACGGTTTACCAGGGGTTCTCAATCTTCCTAATGCCGAGTGTGAACCTCTAATACAGTTCCTCATATTGTGAGGAATATGTTCAATACAGATCCTCTATGGTTGTGGAGATCCCCTCAACCATAAAATTATTTTTATTGTTGCTTCTTAACTCTAATTTTGCTACTGTTATGAATCATAATGTAAATACATGATATGCGACCCCAAAGGGGTCATGACCCACAGGTTGAGAATTGCTGGTTTAGCCAGTAACATTCCCAGTATTCATGTAAAAGTCAGGCATGGTAGTGTGTACCTGCAATTCTAGTGCTGGGAGGTGGGATCAAAGGATTCCTAGGGCTTGCTGGACAACCAGCCTGGTCAAACTGACACTGACCTTTGGTTTTCACATGTGTGTGCATGAGTGCACGCGCACACACTCACACACGCGCGCACACACACACACACACTCACACACACACACACACACACGATCACACATGGACACGCACACACACACATGATAGTTTTGCTTATTTGGTTTTGTTTTTTGGAGGGTTTCTCTGTGTAGCCCTAGTTGTCCTAGAACTCTCTCTGTTAGACCCTATTGGCCTCAAACTCAGAGATCCTCCTGCCTCTGCCTTCCAAGTGCTGCGGGGATTCAAGGCATGCCCATCGTTGGAGGCACAAATAATGCTAAGATAGCTTTCCTACATGCTCAAGTCTCAGGCTAAAGGCAGATTAAAAAGAGGCTTTGTGGTTTGAAAACCAAATGTTGCTATGAGAAGAGCCATTCTTTGAAGACAGATATATCTAGATATAAATAAATCCTTGATCCTAGAATCAGAGAGAGTTTGAGGAATTGCTTTTTTTTTTAATTTTTTTTTGGTTTATTTTATTTTATTTTGTTTTTTTGTTTTTATTTATTTATTTATTTATTTATTTATTTGGTTTTTTTTCGAGACAGGGTCTCTCTGTGTAGCTTTGCGCCTTTCCTGGAGCTCACTTGGTAGCCCAGGCTGGCCTCGAACTCACAGAGATCCGCCTGGCTCTGCCTCCCGAGTGCTGGGATTAAAGGCGTGCGCCACCAACGCCCGGCGGAATTGCTTTTTAAAAAAAAAAAAAATAGGGTCTCTCTACATAGTCTTGACTGTCCTGGAACTCACTCTGTAGACTAGGCTGGCTTCAAACTCACAGGGATCCACCTGCCTCTGCCTCCTAAGTGCTGGGACTAAAGGTGTATGCCACCACACCTGGCTTGGAGAATTACTTAAGCGTTTGTTTATAACATTGCCCCTCACCCACCCCCACACACATACATACACAGTTTCTCTGTGTAGCCCTGGCTGTCCTGTTGTAGACCAGGCTGGCCTGGAACTCAGAGATCCACCTGCCTCTGCCTCCCAAGTGCTGGGATTAAAGGTGTGCGCCACCACTGCTTGGCTGTTTGTTTCTTTTTAAATTTCTCTATAAAATGATGAAATACCCGTTTCCTTGGGCTATTATGGAGATTATTATCTCTTTAAAATAATAGCTACTTTCTATTTCACTTTATTTTTTTGTAAGACACTGTGTGTTACTGTATTGCCCAGGCTAGTTTTAATTAATGAGCTCAAATGATACTGTTGCCTCAGCCTCATGAGTCTCTCCAGGCATGCACTACCTCCCTCAACTAGTAGCTGATTTAAACAGAGGTTGTTTGTTTGATGTTTGGGGTTTTCATTGTGTAATAGACTGGCTTGGAACTTGCTATTGTAGCTCAGGCTAGTCTCAAACTCTCAACCTTCCTGCCTCAGCCTCTTCAGTGCTGAGAAAACAGGTCTGGGCCATCGTATTCAGCTTAAATTGAGTATTATGTGCCAGATAAAGTGCTAAGTACTTTACATCATTGGCTCATTTTAATCTGAGCTCACTATTTAAATGGTGCAAAGAACCTAGTTCAGGGTAAGGTACACAGTAGATGCTCAGTAAATGGTAGTTGTTGCCATAGTATCTTGGAAGTAGAGAGGTATCCAGTGGGGTTTCATGGGTCAACTGGGGACTTTGTGTACATTTGCTCTGTTAGGTTTGGTTGAATGGGGATGAAGAACCAGGAAAATTCTATTTCTGTATCAATAAATTCAAGGAGCACTTAAAGGAAAGTCTCTGGGCATGGGAGGGGGTGAGGTAGGGCATTGTGTAGGGGTTGGGACAGTGAACTCTCTCTTAACATTCTCTGGCCAGTTCAGCTCCCAGCATCCCACCCTGGGGGATCCTGGATGGGGGACTCTCTGGTCTTACAGTTCTGTACAGTCTAGGAATCCTGACACCCTCAGAGGAGTTTGCAGCTGCGACAGCTTGTCCTTCAGACACTTGCCTCAGGCCCCAAGCTAAACTGAGCTTCTTGTAAAAATATCCTGGTTTTCTGTTTTTATAACTTATAGTGTGCTTCTTCCAGGAAGCAAACACCTTCAAGGGCAAAAAATAGAAAACCCGTGGAGAGCTCTAAGCAAGGCAGTACTGAGGTGAAGTGAGACTTTTCTGAGACAGGGTTCTGGGGAAATCTATGTAACACGGAGTTCTTACTTCAAACCCAAACAAACGAAGCAAAACCCTTCCCTGCCGAGGCCACTTCCCTGTGAATCCAGAGCCCCACAAAACAACAACAACAACAAACAAAAACAAAAACAAAAACCCACCCAACCAACCAACCAAACAAACAAAATAAACTACTATTTTTCGGGTTGCATTATCTTGGCAACACACATATTCATATGCTTAGGCATTGTGTGTGACTGGCTTTTTAAATTATAGCTTTTTGTGTATGCACATGGGGGTGGGACTGGAAAGATGGCTCAGTGGTGAAGCTACTCTTGCTACTCCATGGAGGACCCAAGTTCAATTCCCAACACCCCTGTCAGGTGGCTCACAACCACTGGGAACTCTAGCTTCAGAGATCTGACACCTTCTTCTGTCCTCTGTGGGCTCCTGCAAACATGTCATGAACACACACACACACACACACACACACACACACACACACACAC
>CABHPR010140965.1:0-13195 GCA_902168415.1 Peromyscus melanophrys | reverse complement strand
TCCTCCTCCTCCTCCTCCTCCTCCTCCTCCTCCTCCTCCTCCTCCTCTTCCTCCTCCTCATCATCATCATCATTATCAGGGGCTGGAGAGATGGCTCATCGATTAATAGCACTGGTTGATCTTCCAGAGGACCCGGGTTCAATTCCCAGCACCCACATGGCAGCTCACAACTGTCTGTGACTCCAGTTCCAGGGGATCTGACACCATCATACAGACATACATGCAGACAAAACACCAATGCACATAAAAATAAATAAATCTAATAATAATAATAATAATAAAATTGGCTGATGAGACAGCTTAGCTTATATGACCTGAACTTGATCTCCAAATCTGCAATGGAAGGAGAGAACTGATACTTGAAAGTTGTCCTCTGACCCCCATACCTCATACACACATAACCTCCCAAAAAAACCACAAACAAATAAATCCAGGTAACATGGCTTTCTTATTGTGATTTTGAGAACTAAAGTCTATAAGATTATTAGAATTGTAAAAATGGGGGTACAACTTTATACACTTAATTCTCACTTGAAACATCATGATCGATGGGTTGATTGGTCAATTTTTGTTTCCTTAGTTCCTGGGAAGGGTTCTGACATAAGGAGGTTATTGGAAGAGAGCCACTGTGATATCCTGGGAATTTAGTACAGATACCTGTTCAGGCACCTTTGGGTCTGGCCTTGCTCAGTCACTGCCCCCTCTAAAAGTCTCCTTATTTCACAGAGACCTAACACAGTGATGGGGCTGCGCAACCAGGCTGAAGCCTGCTGGGGCTCTTGAAGGAAAAGACAGCAATTTCCAGAAACGAGTCCCGTGGCTTAGAAATAAATCACCTGAACTGATAATGAGAGCTCATCTTCTTCTAGCCTGCTCAAAAAGCAGTAGAGAAGATGAAGAGAGAGAGAGAGAGAGAGAGAGAGAGAGAGAGAGAGAGAGAGAAGTTCCTATAAAAAAAAAAAATAAATAAATAAATAAATAAATAAATAAATAAATAAATAAATAAATAAATAAATAAATAATAAATTTTAAAAAGCAAGACATCGTTAGACCTAGAGAATTCCAGTTTCTCTGCAGAGCCTGGAGCCCTCTGAGGTGCCTAAAAGGAATTTTGCAGGGATTCTTTTCACCCTAAGGAATTGTGGCTCCAAGAAACCCGACACAGCTAGTTCACGCACCGAGACTCCAAGTTTTTCTTCCATTTCAACCCCACTCCTCCTTTGTGATTTTGCTTCACATCCATTAGAGGAAAAAAGGTAAAAAGAGGTAATTTCTGCTTCTTCAAGAAAGGCCAATAGAGGCTAAAACTTCTGCAAAGATGGGAATTCAAATGATTTAATGTAATTTCAGGACTAGCCTTGGTTTTATTAGCCGAGGACTAATAGGAACTGAGGGAAGAGGCCCTCCAAGGCAAGATTCATTTCTGCCTTCCAGGAAAGGAGAAGGGAAACACACGTTGGCTCAATGGGGGTTCAGGCTATAACTTAATTCTTCATCTGTTTAGAGAAACAACCCACAATTCCTCTTTCTTAGAGAAAAAAGGAATTGAACTCAGGGCATCAGGCTTGTTGGCAAACGCCTGACCTCTGAGCCATCTAGCTGCCCCAAATGTGGATGACGCTTAAAAGAGAAATTTGGAATCAAAAAGTACTCAGTTTTCTTCGTCGGGTGTTATCTGTACAAACAGGCTGCAGCCTCTGCCCAGGCAAGCTCAGAAACCCAGCTGGAGGAGGGGCTTCATTCTAGCAAGCCTTCATATTGAGGAACAGGACTGTTTCACCCGCGTTGAAACAAAAACAAACAGTGTTATCCACTATGGGATCTGATCCAGGCCAGTGCCCATCAGATCAATCAACCTCTTAAAAGTCTTTTTAGGATATTCAGCTACAGTCATGAATTAAAGATTCAAGGGAGAGAAAAATAGTGCCCAGCTTCCAGTGGTTAACACTAGATTCACATCCCAAGTGTGGGGCTGTGGCTCCTTCCCCAGGAGGCCTGAGGGGATGGAGTAAAATGGAAATAACTTCAGTGGGACAGGGGAGTCAAGTTATAGCTAAATAACACTTTAAAAGAACAACAACAAAAATCCAGACTTTTCTGTTTTCTGACGCTATGTCCGATTATGTCCAAAAAGTGGCTGAGTGGAAGGTTTCGCTAATCTGCCTACAGCTATACTTCCAAGTCTCTGATGAACCAGCCTGCCTCCATCTTAGGCTTGCAAACCATCTTATAGTTAAGACAAACTAGACTCATTCCTGTTTATGACTGAACCTCTGTTTCTCAAGGACTGGGCTATGGCCCACCTGGACCCTTAACTACAGATGGTTCTCTACTGCCTGCTCCAGGAAATGGCAACCATGTCTTCATTTTAAAAAGTTGTTATGACCACCTTGCAATCATGTTTTTGTTTCCGGAGGTTGTTATGACCAACTTGTTATTCATATGTTCTGTTCCTGTAACCCCACCTATTTGCCTGCCAAACCCCTCATTTGGAAACCCGCTATTCCTAAGCTATAAAAACCCTTATCTTACCCATGCCCAATGCTGATCTCTTTAGGGAGAGACAGCCTGTGTAAAAGAATTTTAAAAAAGCTTGCTTTATTTAGTTTGGCCATGATGATTTGTGTTGGTGGTCTTCTTCCTCGAATCTGTGGGACTAACATCTCTAAGTCATGAATCCTATGTGTGTGCAAGACTGTGGATGTGGTAAGGGGTGGTAGCCATAACCTCTAGATTTTACTTTCTGATTCTTTAAATTCTTCAAAGTTTTTGCAGGTTAGAATTATGCAAAAACTTTCTGGGAATAGGTTGGCAAGCAGGGTGTCTTCAGGAGTGACAGTGGTCACACAGGCCTCCCACTGTCAACGCAACACAAAAACTATAGAATTCTGTAATCGACATCTTGAATTTGCTGTTGTTGCTTTGAGACAGAGTCTCATGTAGCCCAGCTTGACCACAGAGTCACTATGCAGCAGGAACATGGCCTTGACCTTGAACATCAGCATTGGGCATGGGTAAGGTAAGGGTTTTTATAGCTTAGGGGTTTCCAAATGGGGGGCTTGGTATTCCTGCCTCAACCTCCTAAGCCTGTGAGGGTAAGTGTATGCCACGACCACACCTGACTGCCATCAGGAAACTCTTGTTATCTTTGTATTTATGTTCTGTAAATGAAGTCTAATGGGACAACGGAGTCTTGACTTCCTTGTGGTCCTGTCTCAGTTCTCCAGGATAAACTGACATCTCCTCCCTGTCCTGACACCCAGGCCCTGCCAGGTCTCCTTCCCTCTTGCTACACTGTTATTGCTGCCACCCTCCACTTGGGATGGTCACTGGGGTGATGCAGTGGAGAAGGTCTGTGTTCTGTTGCTGGATCCCTGGCAGGGATCTGGGCACAGCACGGGGATGGTTGGGATTGACTGTGCTCCCCCGAGGCATCAAAGGTCAGGACAGGTAGGCAGCAATCCCTGTCCTGGGGTGGCAGTGCCACTGTACATTTGGCTGGTGATGAGGCTACAGCCTTACCCAAGGACAGAGTGGCCTGTGGGCTATGGGCTGGGGCAGAGGGACTCTGGGAATGAGGTGGCTGAGTGAGTCCTCATTCTGGACTTGGGCTCTACGTCATCATTTTGCAACAGAACTTCTTGAACAGTGATCAACTTCAAAGACTAGGGACGGGAAGTGGTGGAAAGAAGATTTCCTGTTTAATCCAGTTTTTAAATGTCTCTAGCTTGGCACGGACAAGAAGGTTTCCCCAAATGAAGTGGAACTAGAAAGTGGGGGCTATGAATGCAGAATGAAGGGGGAGGAAAGGCAGAAGTCTTGATCAACGTGATCCCAAATGCAGGCCTGGGCACAAAGATCCTCATCACAGCAAGGCAATGGCCACGTGGCCTTCCAGCGTAGGCTGACTTGATGCCCACGGAATATTTTTGGCTCCAGGCCACGCCTTCACACTGTCCTGTGGGGAGGGTCATTTTGGCAAGAGAGGAATATGTAGGGACACTCATGGCTGACATAGACCAGTGAGGAATGGGCCCAACAGGATCAGTGGTGTGGGCTTAGTGTAGCAATGGCTTCCTGAATCATGGTGGGCAGAGACGAGAAAATGGGTCAGAACCTCTAGGATGCACACACTGAGGCCCAGCAGGCAGTATAAACTCGGCAGCCTGCTCCCAGTTCTCCTTAGATCAGTGGAGAAGGAGCCAGGTGACCTTGCACTTGAGCACAGAATGGAATGAAGTGGAGTCTCAGCTGTGAGCTCAGCGATGAGGGAAGAGCAGATATTCTCTGGTGAGGGCTGACTTAATTAGCCATTTTAATAATTCATGAGTCTTTAAAATGCCTGCCAGATCCAGAGCTCAGATTCTGCTTCTGGTATTTAGCTCTGGGTTGTCTCTCCCACAAATTGTGCCGCCTCATAGGACAGCCAGGAGGGAGCCTGGCAATAAGAGGCCTGGGTTTGGCCAGACCGCGTCCAGTTCTTAACCCTTTGGGGTTCAAAACCTCTTTGAGAATCTGGTGGAGGTTCTGGACCCTTGCCCTAGAAAGATATGTATATGTACTTACAATTCAGGGCTCGACCGTCTCACCAGAAGTCCCCTTTCTTGAACCCTTGCTTAAGGATCCTTGATTTAGATCGTTTCTGAATCTATTTTTAACTCACCCCCTAGCCAGGCTGTTAATCTGTCACCGCACTGCTGTGACTCTTTGGGTTTGCGGGCAACCGTCTCATGTAGATGTCTGCAAAGTGAAAAATGCATAATGCGATATTTGTTCATTAGGCTGAAGCAAATGTGAATGCAGAAAACAGAACCGAATGAATGGAAAGCCATGAGTCAGCTCCCTGCCTGCCACCTGCTACAGAGGCTGCCTGCTGAGGCCTAGGGGATGGGCTCTGGGGTCAGACAGACTGGGGCCCTTGAGTCTCATCCCAAGTGCCTTCTGGCTGTGACTTGGAGGAGCATCTTAACCATCCCGAACCTCAGTTTCCACATTCATAAGCTAGGGCTAATAGGATGTAGCCTGTATCCAGATTCGGAGGACCAGGCTAGCTCAGCTCTGTAAACGCTTCTGCATGGTACTTGTGAAATGCTGTAAACTCCAGAACACTGCGTTGGTTTACTGCTGGGGGAGGGGACATGCTGCAGAGGAAATGGACACTCTGGGCTGCAGGCCTGTCCCCTTCCTCTCAGCCAGGCTAAGGTCTGAAGGGACTGAGGGGTGCTGGGGCATTCTGAAGCACTCTCTTGTCACAGCCTTGGTTTCTTCCCCTCCATACGGCTGAGGGGTGTAGAGATATAAGAAACACTGAGGAGGGGAGACTGTGGGCTTTTGCTGGCTGCAAGCCCGAGTGCAGCAGAGAACACAGCGGAGAGAAGGGAAAGCTAGCCAAAAAGCCGCAGAGCCAGGCTTCTCTCCTATTTCAGAATGGTGCAGGAGCCGGAGGAAGATGCTGCTGGGTCCACCCCACCCCCACCCCCGCCCAGGGAAATTGGGAGCCCGAAAGTCAGCAAGGTATATGTCCTGGTCTGCTGGGCCTCACAATGACGTGGAGAAAGGGGAGTACTGGATGGATGACAAATGCCCCATCCTGTGTAAGGTCTGGGACCATGAGGTGGGGGTGGTGGAGGGGGACTTGGTGCCAAGACACGGGTGCTACCTCTCATTTTTCCAGTAACACCCCAAGATAAACGGTATTATCCTTCGCTGCCGATGAGGAAACCTGACTTCAGAGAAGCAACTCAAAGGCAGCAGCTGTTTATGTGTTGCCAAGGGATCTACACCAGCTCGGGTTGCTTTTCTCTGAAATCCTCTTCTCCTTCCCCACACCGGCTCAACTAGGTGAAAAGGGGAAGCCTGGGCAGTCCTAATTCTAGGTCCTGGAAAGCCATCCCCAGCTGCGTACAGTGCTGTGCAGAGTCTCAGCTTGGTAAATATTTGCCCCGTGACTGAGACAGAGAGAATGCTCCTTTCTTGGTCCTGGGCAGCCTCTTGGCAGTTCACACGCACTGTTTACCTTTCCTCCCACATTCCCCCCTGAGGAATCATCATCCCCGTCCCCCTCCCCTCTTCCTTTCCGTCAGTCTGCTCAACCGAAAACAAGGCAGAGCGGAGTGAAGCAAAGTGCCTGCCGTATATAAAACCTGTCTCCAGTCTGTCCCGTGTGGCCTCAGGTAGCCTTCCAAACAGCAAGGATTCTAGGGAAGAAAACTATCTCCACATCATTCAGTCAGGTGGACATAACGGACTGGGTATCTTGGGGGAGGGGTCTCCCAGCCCCACCCCCGAGGAAAATGGGGGGGGGGGAGGTATACAGTCACCAAGAGGAAAGTATTTGGGATTTCCTGGGGCAGCTGCCATCTCAGGGACCCAAAGTGAATTAGTAGGAAGTTCTGGAGCAGGTTCAGTCCCGCTGGGGCCTCTACTGAGGTGGAACGCTGTTGCTCTGGGGTGAAGCTGAGTCCTGGTTGGTTTGCAGCTCATGGTGCCAGGGAGAGAGCACAAGACCTCCACCCCCTTCCAGCCACCGACTCCATGATGCTAATGAGCCCTGATTGTTAAATGGAGGGCTTTGTCATCCTGGTGTCTCTACAAAATCCTAGCATGGCTCTGTATTTTCTAACCAAGGCCCTAGGCTTCTTTTAATAGCATGTCGGTTGGGTATGACATGTTCCCCTGGGGGTCAACTTTCTATTTTATTGCCACTTTAAGAGTATCTGAGCATGTGTTTAGAATTTACATCTAAATAATAGATTTCTGGATGGAAACAGTGTGTATTACTTACATTCGGTAAAATCCCCTTGGATAAGAAGAACCAGCATAATATTAATTTTCCTTGCTGTCACTTGACAATATGAATTGGTTTTGTATAAGAACCAGGAGCTCATTGGATTGAATTTAGGAAACTGGTAAAAACAAATCTGTCTTCAGTGGGTTTGAATGATTACAGCATAATAAACACACACAGGCTGAAAGGTTAATTTATCATTGCTTCCAGTTTTATTTATTTGAGACTCCTTCATCATGGGTATAAACAGCCTTTATTAAAGATTATGAATCCAATTTCCAAACGAGCTGTAAATGGCTTTCTACAGAGAGATTACTTGATTTGTTGTTTTCTTGAATAAAACATGGTTTTGCCCCGTGGGTTATGGAGCCTGTATATTAATATTGGAAGATAATTCTGTTGTGCTTGGCATCTGTGATGTGCAATGTTGGATTTGTTCTCTGATCTATCTGTCTTCACTCTCTTTAATAAATGCCGAGACCGAATGCATAACCTCTTAAGACCTGCACTCCAGTGAGTCATAAAAGAATGTCTGTCTGTATGGCAGTTTATCACTGGAATGATAATTCTGGTTCCCTTTAAAAATGCAAAAGTGTCTGCTCTTCAAAACAGACTGCGGTGAAAGGCTAGAGGGATGCTGCGGGTCACTGCGGGGAGTCATAATTGACCTCCGCCTTTGTCACATAGTAACAGGCTGACAGGGCATTAGCTCATTGCATACCGCTGAACTACCAATACGCTGCTCTCTGAGGTGGAGGCTGGGGGCAGGACTTTGCGTTTGCAATTTAGAAAATTACCTGGAGCAGACCCTTGAGGAGAGGCAGCCTGCAGGAGAGCAGTGTGCCTAGTACTTCCCCGAGTGCTGCAATGCACAAATGCAAATATTACAAAGGGAATTCAGAGTGCTGGGGCTAGGAAGGTCCTAGGCAGGCCATTTCTTCCAACCCCTCAAAGCCAGTCAGTATACTTTAATATATTAAAGCTGTTGTCTGAAGGGCAGAAAAGTTAACGTCTGAAGAGATTCTATCTCTCTAGGCAAGTTCCTTTTGTGTTGCTATTTTGCTGCATCGTGGACTCCAGAGTCAAAGGCGTAAAGTTCTAGTGGCTGAGGGTTGTCACTGAGTGTCAGTTTCAGAAGAACTGAGTCCCTGCTGCTAATGACAATATTGTGTCCAGTCTGTAAGGTAACAACTTTCACATTTAAAAATTTGTTTTTATTTTTAAATTAGTTTTTTTTCCTTCCTCCAAAGGATCTCCTTATACAGCCCTGGATAACCTAGAACTGGCTATATAGACCAGGCTGGCCTCAATCTTCAGGTTATTACCCTCTCTCAGCCTCCTGGGGAGCTGGGATTGCCAGCTTGTGCCTCCCTACCCGCCCCCCCCCCAGCCCCAGCTGGTCCATAGAACTAAAGCAGCATCCAACCAAAGGCCTGGGTGACCAAATTAAATTGGGCCACAGCCCGGTCTTTGAACTTTATTGTCATCGGGGTTTTAAGGTGCTTCAATAATCCTGTAGTAAATACACATAGTTAAAGTATGTACCCTTGAATGTGTTGTGTCTCAGGAATGAGTCAGCCTAGACTAGTGCAAGGCATCAAGTCAGGCTAATGTCTTAAGGGGGCTGGCCCCCTTGACACAGAGGGTGAGGGAGGCCCTGAGACTATCTGACATACATCTAAGTCTTCTCTTCAAACTCCAGACTCCCCCTCTCTTCTTAACCCCCCTAAGGAATTCAAGTTTATCATTTCTCTCTCCTGTGGAAAGTAATTCTCTTCCTTCCAAGATGTTTCGGATAACCTTACTTTGATCACATCTACAGCCAGGCATTACCCTGGATCCGTTACATGGATACCAGGAGAACAGAACAACCTTCCAATACCAATAGACCGGCTACTTAACCCGACTCGGTAAGTCAGGCGTTATTCAAGAAAACAACAACTCAAGGGATCCTGCTATTGACAGCTCATTTGGAAATTGGATTCTTAATCTTCATTCTTCTACTTTTGGAGACAGGGTCCCTGGCTGGGCTCAAACATAGCCCAGGCTAGCCTTGAAGTCTTGCTTCTCCTGCCTCTACTGGGGATTTAGGTGTGTGCTACTGCCCCCACTCCCCACCCCTCCCCCACTCCCCCCACCTCACTCCCGCTTTCATTCATTATCTTTAATAAAGCCTGGTTTAACCTCTGTCTGGACGGAAGGTTCTGGTTATCTTCTTTGTCTTGATATCATGTAGGTGTCCGCTCCTACATTTAGCATATGGCATATGTAAAAATACTCAGCTTTTCTATTCACTGATAGGTTATTAATACGTACATAAATATGACATAATATATCTTAGCTTATTTTAGTGGGATCTGCAAATTTTGCATGATCTTAGGATTTCAGTTTGACTCTTAGCAGTAAAACTACTTTTTCAAACCTAATTTTTACTTTCTATCTGACAAGAGATTATTTCTCTTCATTATCTGTTTCAAAATTCCATTCTATTCTAAAAACCATGTTTTTTTTTTAAATTTAATTTTGTGTCTGTGAGTATCGTACCTGCATGTAAGTGTACTATGTGCATGTAGTGCCCTTGTGAATGCTAGGAACCAAACCTGGGTCCTCTGCAAGTGCTCTTAGCTGCTGGGCCATCTTTTTGGCCACCCCACCCCACCCCAAAACAAAACAAAACAAACATAAACAAAAAACCCTGAATTTAAACTTTGCCCTTCAAAGTTTTTAGACTACCAACACACACACACACACACACACACACACACACACACACACACACACATACCACATTTTTATGCTCTGAGTTCCTAAATTAAACATGTTATAGTCTAGCTTCATATTTGTAGACTTTTTTTTTTTTTTTTTTGATTTTTCGAGACAGGGTTTCTCTGTGTAGCTTTGCGCCTTTCCTGGAGCTCACTTGGTAGCCCAGGCTGGCCTCGAACTCACAGAGATCCGCCTGCCTCTGCCTCCCGAGTGCTGGGATTAAAGGCGTGCGCCACCAACGCCCGGCTCATATTTGTAGACTTTTACATTTACATTTAGAATAGGAACTTCCACTTCTATTTAAAAAAAAAAAAAGATTTCTTGAACTTCAACGTAAAACAGAGCCCCTGCTCTCTCCCTGGGTCCCCTCCCTCTCCCCGGGTCCCTCCATCCAGTAGGAAGAGCATTAAGTAGCAATGACAGTGAATGTGTGGTGAGAGTGGGGTGTAGGAGGAGGAGGCCTCTGCAGAAGCAGTTCTGATGCACCTGCCCATGGAGGGCCCATGCCTCCCCACACCCCGTCGAGCCCTGCCCCTCTAAGCCTCCTTCCACCAGCTTCCCATGGGCTTTGGGTTTTCCAGTTTGGTTCAGGGTTCTCTCACAGGAGACAGCATGGGGAAGAACCTGAAATGCTCAGGGCTACTCAGAGCTCGCCTAGAGAACAAGGCACCAGGATAAAGGCTGTGTTAAGAAGAAGTTGTGAGGACCAACAGAAAGCCAGCCAAGCATTTATGAACAGGATAAAATAAACACATAATGACGACTTTTAATGTGTTTAAAGTGAGCAGTGTGTGTGTGTGTGTGTGTGTGTGTGTGTGTGTGTGTGTGATGCATTTAAAGTCCCTGAGGATCCTTGAGTAAGGTGGCTTCTTCTAGGAGTTGTCAGAGAAAATACAAGTTACACTTGGGATATTTTGTACCAGAAAGCCAAACAGAACTCCAAAATTGATAGAGCCACGCAAAAGGACATAGGAGTTGATCCGAACTGCTCACACTGACCAAATCTGGTATGACTTGAGCATCAAAAACTAAGACACTGGGGCTGGAGAAATGGCTCAGCGGTTAAGAGCACAGGCTGCTCTTCTCGAGGTCTGGAGTTCGAGTCCCAGCACCCAAAGGGTGGCTCACAACCATCTGTAATGGGATCTGATTCTCTTTTCTGATGTGTGTGAAGACAGGACAGGTCACTCATACACATTAAATCAATCAATCAATCAATCAATCAATCAAAGGCAGAGAGAGAAAGAGAGAGAGAGAGAGAGAGAGAGAGAGAGAGAGAGAGAGAGAGAGAGAGAGAGAACCAAAACTGTACTAATGTTCACAAAAACAGAGAAGAGCTAAGGAGTTATAAGAATACCAGATATCTGTAGAGGGACAGAGTGTTGCCCCACAAACCGCTTATTAGTTAAAAGTGGAAAGTATATCCCATGATGACGTCTGCCATCTCAAGTGATCAAGTTTACTATCATTGCTAGTAGAACAATGCTGTCATATGCTCTTTTAGAGTACACAATGTGGAATATACAACACTCTCATATGCTCTTTAGAGTACACAATGTGGAATATACAACACTCTTATATGCTCTTTAGAGTACACAATGTGGAATATACAGTGCTCTCATATGCTCTTTAGAGTACACAATGTGGAATATACAGTGCTCTCACATGCTCTTTAGAGTACGCAATGTGGAATATACAAATAGCACCTGTGAAGTATTTTTTCCTAGAGTCTTCAACTTGAATCTTGTCAAGTGTTTAGAACTATATTCTAGGTTATCAGAAACACAAGAAATAGGAACAAACTCAACAATGCTGTAAGGAAATGAACAGACAAACCTAGAATATAGATATTTTACAGGTAAGCTGAATTGAATATTTCAGAAATATCACTGTTGGGGGTTAGGGGTGTGGCTCAGTTGGTAAAATGTCTGCCTAGCATGCATGAAGGCAGAAGTAGCAATATCATAAATAGAAAATGCAAAAACAATTCAGAGAGGGGACATTGGGACCCAGCCCCTTCCTCTCTGTGTCTCTGTGTCCTGGCCAGCATGAAGTGAACAGATGTCCTTGGTCATGAACTCTCAGGGCCATGGCATGTTGCTTCACCACAATTCCAAAAGCAATGGGGTCAAGTGACCATGGAATAAACCCTGGAGTCAAACCACATCTTTCCTCTGTGTACGGCAGTTTAGTTAGATCATTTCAAGCCCTTCAGAGCAGACAGCCATCTCCCCTAAGTCCACAAGGGGAGCCTGCAAAGATGGGCTGGATAACCAATGAGAATGGGAAAAGATGAGGAAGAAAAGGGAGCAGTCTCCAATAATGCCAACCTTCAAGTCTTGAGGACCGACGTGCCTAGTTTCACCTGTCAGTCTTACAGTATTCAGAAACCAAGTCACTACAAAGAAAATGAAGTAAGTAATTTGAGGTACATTTGCAGAAACATCTCCATGCAGTCTTCCCGTGACAAGATCAACTCTTTTCTGTACAAACATTCTCAGAATAAAAACACACTTTGTTTAAGCTTAATTATCTGGTGGTTAGCTGCTTTAATTCTTAATTTCATGGTGCTAATATATTTTCTAAATAAGACGAGAGGCAAAAACAATTAGAAACTCAATTTAAAAATAACATAAGCAAGATGATACAATGACAAAAGAAAACCCTAGGGAAGGTGTGGTGTGGTGGTGCACACCTTTGATCCCAGCACTTCCAGCACTTGGGAGGCAGAGGCAGGTGGATATCTGTAAGTTTGAGGTCAGCATGGTCTACACAGTGAGTTCCAGGACAGAAGAGCTATGTAGTGGGGGCCTGTCTAAAAAAAAAAAAAAAAAAAAAAGTGCATGCAACCATGTCTACCAAACTTGTTTTGTTTGAAACTAATTTGTAGGTTAGCATACAAAGTGATGGTTTGCGTGTGTGTGTATGTGTGTGTGTGTGTTTGTGTGAGTGTGTGTGCGTATATGTATGTGTGTGTATGTGCGTGCGTATATGTATGTATGTGTATGTCCATGTGTGTATGTGTGTGTATGTGTGTGTGTCTGTGTATGTGTGTGTATGTGTGTGTATATGTGTGTGTATGTGTGATGTGCGTGTGTGTATGTGTGTGTATGTGTGTGTGTGTGTATGTGTGTGCGTGTGTGTATGTGTGTGTGTGCCCCTGTATATATACACCTGGAAACCAGAGGAGGATGTTGGATGTCCTGCTCTGTCACTCCTTATTCCCTCAGAGCAGGGTCTCTCTCTGTCACTCCTCCTTATTCCCTTGGAGCAGGGTCTCTGTCACTCACCTTATTCCCTTGGAGCAGGGTCTCTCTCTGTCACCCGCCTTATTCCCTTGGAGCAGGGTCTCTCTCTGTCACTCACCTTATTCCCTTGGAGCAGGGTCTCTCTCTGTCACTCACCTTATTCCCTTGGAGCAGGATCTCTCTCTGTCACCCGCCTTATTCCCTTGGAGCGGGATCTCTCTCTCTGTCACCCTTCTTATTCCCTTGGAGCAGGGTCTCTCTCTGTCACTCCGCCTTATTCCCTTGGAGCAGGGTCTCTCTCTGTCACTCCTCCTTATTCCCTTGGAGCAGGGTCTCTCTCTGTCACTCCGCCTTATTCCCTTGGAGCAGGGTCTCTCTCTGTCACCCGCCTTAT